>CAMXCT020001169.1:497500-652500 GCA_947184155.2 Cladocopium goreaui | reverse complement strand
ATATGCAAAGACTCTTAACGCCCCTGATGTTCTGGCGATCGGCTCGCGGCATGTCGCCATCCGTAAATATCGCATATCTATGGCATTGTGAATTGGTCACGCTGGCAACAGGACATGTGACTTCCATTCAATCATACATAGCAGCCGCATGCGGAGGAGAAACTTGAGAAGATCGCATATACATGCATAATAACAAACACATGGCAATGGGTGTCTATTAGAATTTTGGCACCAGCAAAACTGGACGATTTAATATGATTAATACCCAAAGTGACCAACGCTTGCGGTTTCATGTACATAATTTCTGTTGCCCTCGAATAAATTACTATATTCCATTATGACTTGTATTAGCATTCTCCGCATCGTGGCAAGGGACGTTCACCTCTTTTCATTGTAAGCTCTGCGATTGTGACTTGGGACTATTTGCTGGCACGTCCTGGCACTGTTCTTACGTGTCCTTGGGTTTTCAGCCGGTTGTTTGGTTCTTGGATCTTCGCCCACATCGATTGGTTTCTGAAATGATCATCGCAACGCCTCAAATCCGATTCCCACTTTGATCGTGGCAGGGTAACCAACATGCACAATGCGCAGCAGCCTTACAATCAGACCAAGCAGTCCGACTTCGACAGCCTTTCTACTGCGATTACACCTGAGTCATTTGGCAACTAAACCAGCAAACATCCGCAAACATCAGGAAAGCCACAACTGGAGATCATACTACAGACTATATATATAATATTATATATATATATAATCTTATATAATCTATATATATATGTAAATATAATATATATTATATAATAACTGGGCACCAGTGTTTACCAAGACATCACTGGGAAATCAGCCACGTGGCAGCCCCTTTTTTGCCGCGGTAGACGGAAAAGTTGGATGCCACGCATCTTGGATGCCATGCACCTCATGGGTCTGGAAAAAACCTCTATAAAGTGACACCGCTCCTGAATCTCTTTGATTTCATCTGATTTCTATCTGATTTCTATTCATGCCTAAGTCACATTAGATCATTTATGAGTCACATTCATTTTTTTCTACGTTGAGGTGTTTCTTTCTTATGTTTTTTTCCTTCTGTAAATTGACATTTATTGATGTCATGATGATGTGTATCTATTGGTTTTACCATGGTTTTACCATGTTTTACCATGGCTCGATTCACCGGAGGCCCATGTGTCGCTCCTGGATCCGCCGCTGACATCCGGTCGCCCTCAGACCACCCGCACTTCATCCATCTTGTCATCACGAGTGTTGTGGAAGACAATCCTGGAGGGAATGACGGAATGTATATATTTTTTAGATGAGCATATATCTGGGTAAATTAAAATATTTCACTAACCTGAATTAAGGCCATTTTGGGATGATTCCCCTTACTAACTATGATTATAGTGAGGTCGCAGTGAGGTCGTTATAATTTACCCAGATATATGATCATACAGATGTAGTACAATGTTGATTTTCTATAATTTTCTATATGGATCTGGATGGTCTAACCAGTCCGGATGGTCATCACTGATGCATGGACCTCTCAAACAATTTAGGCCAGTCAACCTAACATCCGTGGTTTAAGGATGTGTTTTTTTTTTCTAATCTTACTGGGATCACATATATATATATGGATATATGGATATATGATTCAAATATGAGTCAAAACCTTGGTATATCATGGTATATCCCTGGTTTTGGCACCAAAATTTAATGACCAGTTCATCCCCCGTCTTTTTGGGTATCTTCCAGTCACTTGCCAACCCTCAAGTGGTATAGTTGATAATTAACCAGTTGATCTTTGTAGCTTTACTGGAGGTTTAACCATTCCCACCCAAGCCCATCCTCTTCATCTGATGGGTAGAGAGTGCAGCGAAGCCCCGTTCCACATCGAGGGCGTCCTCAAAGCGAACAAGTTTCCAGACATCGATCGAACTGAAAGGTGATGGTCACATCGTAATCAATTACCCTCTGGTTATGACTAACATAGCCATGGAAAATAACCATGCTATTAATAGGTAAACCATCTATAAATGGGACATTTTCCATGGCTATGTTAAATAACCAGATGGTAATATATATATATATATACACATGTATATTAATATATTAAACTGTTGTTTTAAGCCAGACATTGAACATATGTTTCACTAAAAGGTTGGTTTGCCACAAAAGTGATGGTTTCAAACATGCTAAGTTGCGAAAAGAAACTCATGAGTGAAGCGTCAGAAATGGTGACCCTAACCAAACGCACCAGGCACCATGGATTCTTTACCCACATTGTGGACGTTCAAAAGCAAAATGGGCATAACGCCTCCCAAGATGAAGGCTTTGGATTGTCTAGCTGGTTTTCTTTCATAGTTCCCATAATGGGTCATACTAATCCCAAACGAAATGGACTGGTACAATGTAGAAAGCAACAGTTTGTCACCATAAATCAAAACTGATACAACTATGCACATATATAACTATATAACTAGTGAGTGGCTAACAACTATATATTATATAACAATGTTTATATAGCTAGGTATATAGCTAGGTATAGTACAACTATATGTATATACATATATCAATGTCTAGGTAGTGAATAGTGATAGATGTGAATATCAATATTATTCACTCATAGTTCATAATATTGTCTATAATATCAATATGGCTATGAGTCAAAACCCTGGCACCCCAGGTACCCTAAAATAGCTGATTAATGAATGTTTATTCCCCCCAAATATGGTAATATCCCCATATCTATAGTCACTCATAAAATCAGAGTTATATGATATAGTAATATATATATATATATCACCATATATGGTAATATCACCATTAATATATCTGATTAATATCCCCATATCTAAAACCATTATACTTTATGTAGACATCAACCATAGAACCAGTGAACAATGCTGCTCACAGCTCAGATGGGCAGAGTCATGTGGAGATCAACGTGTCATGGTCATTCAAGGCGTAGACGTCTGTCTGAAAATGTGGGACCTCATTAGGAAATCATGGGAAAATGAGGATTGAGCAGTGAATTTACCAATATGTTGAGTTTTTGAAGCGGGATTATTATGGTGAAACGATGAGATATTTTTTTTGATTTTGATTTGTTGGGTATATGTAATGGTGAAATTATCCCTTAAATCCACTGGCGAATCATCTTTATCTCTATTAAAATGACCATTTGAGGTGTATAGACAATTTTCAGACACACACACGCACCCACACACACTTGATCCGCATGTACCTTGGTGATCTGGTTATATCACACAATGAAATGACTGGTTGGTGGTTTTCGTCTCCTGACAAGATGTGAAAGTCGATTGGCATCATCACCCCGTTAGTAAGATTGCTGCAAAATAAAACGTTGAAACATGTTGAAACCACCAACCAAATGAGAAACGGCTGGGGTGTTCAGCTAACGCCATCCCTTTTCCTGCGAGAACTGGGGTGACTTGACAACCTTCACAAGTTCGATGTTACTGGTACATACTGGTACCATCATGTACAGCTGGTGAGTCTATTTCTCTGTGACGATGGCAAAAAGTGAAGAACAGAAATCACCTCCTGTTCACCAGTTTTCCCAGAATCATAAGCATCATTGATGGATATTTTATGGCCTTCAAAGCTACCCTTCACCAGTTGGTTTACCCTTCCAGCAGAGCACTAGTTGACTAAGCTAATATAAATTTCTACTTGATAGAAAAACATGACCAACGAAGCATCATTGACCTGCCCTTCACATTCCTTCACCGTTGGTTTACCCACTGAACCGCAGCAAGACTCCACATTGATTTCTTCAAACATAGGGTGCTCAAGATGTTTAGTTTTCCCCCACCATTCAATGGCCACATAATCATGAGGGTAAATCCCGAATTGCAGGACCAACCCAAACCATATTGGATAAATATACGTTGCGCATACATCCCTATCAAATCTCCACGTTTTACCACCAACAAATTAACACCATCCATGCAAGATTATGTCCACATGACAAATCTCCATAATATCCAACATCTACCCTCCCATAGTCAAACGTGGCGTCTTGGAAAACCCACCATGTAGTTTGATGATTTTCCCAGCCATAAACATCCATTTGGTTGTTCTTTTTCCAGCCAGCCATGTTTAAGTACCATAGGGTATGTATACCCATTCTTAACCATTGTTAACATGTATTAACCATAATCAATCACTAGTAAACATTGTATACCGTAGTATACCATTGTATTCCACTATATGTATACCACTATTAAGCGTTCTATTCAACAAAATTTTCACACAGGATAGTATTTTTTCTGCAGCTGTCCTTGTTCTCCAGTGGCTGCTTGTGTAACAGCGACACCAGAGCATCTTGCTCGATAACTCGTTGGGAGCCATCTTCCAGCTGCACATAGGCCTGTCACTGGATGTCGTGGACGTCTCGCATCCCATAAAATGATTTAAGATGAGGATCTAAACGATAAAGGTGCTGGTGTTATTGGGATATAATGATATATATATATATGTATACATTATGTATGTATTTATATATATATATGTATGTATTTATATATATATATTGAACACATGGGATAGTACGGATCTAATATTGGACAATATATTATAATAATATATTATAATATGGGTTATTATATGTGTTTACTGGGGATATACATATATACATATAATGGTGAGCAATGGTGGTATAGCCAACACATGGGGGATCCATCATCATCCCAAATGGGGTTGACAATAAGAAATATTTGAGACCACCAACTAGACACCAATATGATTTTGAGTTTAGACCATGATATTACAATGTCTATATGATTTTTAAATCTAGGTTATCATCTACTGTATCCATTGTCTTCTCTGTCTGAACTATGTGGATCCGGTTGCCAAAAACTTCTGGTGGCGCCACCCAAAAAATGCCCGCCATGCGCGCCCCCATTGTGGTTGGTGCTCCAATTGATTTGTTACCAGTGATGTATTAGACTTCAATCTGGGTCCTGTCAATCTCTGGTTTGTGTCCACAAGTTCATCAAAAATTATCCTGATAATACAACATCACGTGAAACACAATGAATCACACAAAAGCATGCGAATCCACATGGCAATCACAGAACCACATCACCGACGTGATTGGACAAAATATGTTGCAAGTGAGGTTGAGGTGATATCATGTACCATGACGCGGGCGAGTACGTGCAAGGCTGTGTTTGCCAGAAGACATTGACGCTTAGCAAGTGCCCGTTTGAGGTCTCCCATATACATCCATTACGTCCAGTAAATCCATTACATCCATTACATCCATTATGTCCATTACGTCATACATACTATATCCATTACATCATATTATATCAATTACATCATATTAATCCATTACATACATCAAATTAAATCCATTACATCATATTATATCTACTACTATTACATCCAAATAATATCCATTACATCAACTTATGTCCATTACATCATATTATACCCATTATATCATATTATATCCATTACATCATGTCATATCCATTACATCATATCTTATCAATTACATCAGATTATATCCAATATCCCCATTTTTGTTCCTTCGGTTGGCCTCAAAAATCACACACCCTCTGTTCAAACCGCCATCTTTAGCAGATCGCCATCCGAGTCACCGCCCAAGGCAAGAACATCGTCTGCGGGAACGCCTGCGATGTTGAACGACATCATCCAACATAGAGAATTCTATAATTTATTATGTATTTAACAACCAAAAAAAAACATCTCCTTCACTCCAGTGTTTTGTTGGGTTGTATCTGGCCTATACACCATATATACCAAGACTTCGTAGGCGGCTTCGCGAGGCTACGTGAGGCTACGCAGACTTCATGCAGTCTTCGCGGCGCTAGTTTAACTGAAAGGTAGGCTTCGCGGAGGCTATGCGACGAAACATCCTGTCAAAAACAAACGCCGCTCACTTGGGATCCTAAACCCCGGGATGTGGTATATATTGAATGATTTGTATCAATCTTGGAAGAATTTATTAACTGGTCCGGTATCAAATAGTTGTATCATCCCGAAAACATGGCAGGGATAAAAAACTCTTTGAACCACAAACCAAGGAATGTGGGGAAGATCATATTAAAGAGGGGTTGAAACCGCCACTGAATCAGCCAAGGAGACGAAGAGAAAAGCGCATACAATAATGGGAGGTCGCCGAATGGATTGCACCATGCAATTGTTTCCTACCTCTTTTACTTATTTGTTTGGAACTAGTTAAACAAAAATAAAGACTGAGATTCATGGAAACCTGATGGAACAGAACAAGTTCTGTGTTTTATGTTATATAATGTTGTATATATATATATATTTGTTTAGTTAATTTAGCTCTATATAGCAACGCCAAATAAGCGGAACAGTTGCAGACCTTGAAATTGGTTGCTTCACCTTGCGATCCTGGATGGTTGCTGGGGATCCCCAGTGGAGTTTGACCATCTCCCGTATTTTAGGTAGTAGTATGACCACCTATCACCAAACAACCACAAGGGATCATAATTATATACTCCTGTTTGATGGTTCAAATCTTTGAAATTATAGTTACATCATTTACATCCCACTAAAAACAACAAACCAACAAGGTCCAACAACAATCCTATTGTTGGTTACAGATCCTTTTATCATATCATGCATATCCATATCCCAAATATATCCGAATATATCTCCATTACAGAATGATAATCATAATCAACCATTTTTTGTTTAACTTCTCGCTCACATGGGTTTGTCTGAAAGCAATGGGGAAATCCCCATTAAACCAGTGGTTCCTCATCAATTTTCCCATCAAAACTATGTATACCGTGGGAAACCCAGTCATACACCTACCATTTGGGGACGGTTTATGGCATTGAGTGAATCCCACATGATCAATTGTCATTGCTAAACGTCACCTTTATCATATTTTATCATAGGTACATCAGCACGGATTCCATAGCTGTGGCTTGTTTACGGCGAATCGTAGCGAGTCATGATTGGTACCCTCTGGTAATGACTAACATAACTATGGAAAATCACTATTTAGAGTGAATTTTCCCATGAAAAATGTTGGATCATGGTGGATCTTTCCATAGTTATGTTAGTTAAAATACCAGGGGGTACCAATCATGGACCCATGGAGGATCCGTCCTGGAAGCCATCCGAAGACCGAATCCCAGGGCTCCCAGGGCCTCCAAGTCATTGCCCGGGGGAGCAACGTCGATGTTGAGACCAGAGATCAGCATGCAGTTGCGATTCCTCCCGGGGAATGTGGTCAGCAAATCTAGGAATTTAACCAATAAACGTTAGATTGATGTATATATATATGTATATTATTAATATTATTATTAATCATTATTACTATTATTATTATATTATTATTATATATTATATATTATTATCATTATTATTATTATCATCATTACTATTATTATTATTATTATGATTATTATTATTATATATTATACATTATACATTATACATTATATATTATATATTATATTATATATTATATTATTATTATGATTATTATTCTTATTATTATTATATATTATATATTATTATTGTTATTATTATTATTTGTTTATTTTATTATTTTTATTAATATTTTTATTATTATTATATATATATATATTATCATTATTATTATTATATATTATTATTACTATTATTAGTAGTAGTAATCATAATCAATTATCTATATATGTATAATAATTGTATAATGGTATTCTAAGCAACAAAAAAGCTGCTGAGAAAACCATGACTTAAACATAGGACTAATTATATAACCAAACAAAACACAACGACATAGGATATTAACACCAGAATAACAGCTACGAGTAAAACTGTGCCAGTGCTGGTTTCAAAGTTTGATCCATCTCGGCCTGATGTAGCTCGGATCCTCTACTGGGGATGACGAGATAGAAACCATCAAGTGGTTGATGAGTGTTGATTGGAAATGGTTTCCTGATCCCATCAGATTAGAAATGGTTTCCTCTACTGGTTATGGAATTCTGAATCCCACTTTAGCTATTTCATGCTATTTCTGATATTAATTTCAGTGGCCTTCCCTTGATCGAGAATGGCCACAGCATCAGCCACTCCCCAGATCCGTGGTCTTGTAAGCATCGGAGGTCACGATGGAATGCACACCACGATCAAACTCCGCTTGCATAATCTGGCAGGGCGTATGTGTCAAAAAGAAAGCTACAAGACCGAAGGCCAGTCGTTTGAAACGGCTTGTTGAGTTCAACATATTCATAGATGTCATGTGATATAATATATTATAAAATAATATTATTGGGAAAACAATTTGACCCATATCCCACCTGGGCACAAGCATTCTGATTAACCACAACAGCATTAGACGGGCTGCTGTGCCATGTACTCAAACGATGGTTGTGTCTGGAGAAATGGGAACACCTGAAAATCCCCCAGGTTCATGAAATGGGAGTATCCCGGTATCCCCCCGTGTTTGGACCAAGCCATGTGATCTTTTCGTATGCTGAATGGGTGTGTCAGAAAACCATCGAAAACCATCATTTTTTCTGAAGCAAATCATGCTGAAAAACCTGGGAATTTCTGCAACCTTCGAATGGCATATGATGTCCTCTTGGGGTGATCCGGACGTTGCTTCGAGTGAGTTGGATATGAGACGCTTGATCCAGACCTATTGTGAAGGTATACTAAATGTGGCCTGGTATAAGTACAAATTGTAGTTGTTAGGTATGGATCAATGGTATGGATCATATCACTTAGGGATGTATGGATCATGGGTATGGATCGGGGCATTTTGAGACGCGGCCATTTATAGATATATTTCATTTTTGATTATATATAATTGTTTAAGAGGTGGTACTAACATTTGAATCAACCAACCAGTCAGTGGGAAAAAAAGACA
The DNA here is from genome assembly GCA_947184155.2 of Cladocopium goreaui. NCBI lineage: Eukaryota > Dinophyceae > Suessiales > Symbiodiniaceae > Cladocopium > Cladocopium goreaui. The sequence continues at coordinate 643,619 of CAMXCT020001169.1, read as the reverse complement.
CAGGTAACGGCAACGGTGAGCATAGTATGTGACTGTTGGCAAATACTTGATGAACATGGCTTAAACATACCCATACATTTTGACCTTTTTCCCATGCAAAAAAATGATGACATGGGATTTCCATGGATTTCCATTGCCAGAACTGAGGAACACCAGCCCATCTGATCACAGCTGAGAAGCAATCAAAGCAGCCTCAGTCAAAACTACACCGGATCGATTCAAGGGAACAAATTGTGGGACAACCGATAGTCAAGTACATGGACTGCAATGACTGAACATGACCGCAGCTACACTCGAATGCTGGATAATACAAATTTATATACAAATTCACTGATGCAGTTGGTTTATTCAAGCATATTCAAACAAGATCCACCGATTATGTGGCTTCACTGTCGGTGAAAACCCGTGTCATTCAACCTTGCACTTTCACATATAAACAACCAGGGTATTTTGAACTTTGACCCATCCCCACATCATTGCTCTAAGTGACCGTGAACTCTGGAGCCGCGGGATGTGTGAGAATGAAGGGCATATGGGGCACCAGAGTTCTGCGCATCATGCAAGTGGCTGATGGGATTTGGGTGTTCCGAAGTTGAACATGTATCATGAATTTGTGGTCATTTGATGTGGACAATTGTTGTGGTAAACCATTGGATTTTGGGGTATTCGATTGGAAACATGATTAAAAGTCGGTGGATGGAATGCTATACCTTCAATGAACCCATGATGAAAATTGAATGCTCTTTTATGTGTTTTTCCCTAGTTTCTTTCACACGAACCCACTTGGTGGGACAGGTAAGCTATACCTCTAAGGCTGGGTTTGGATTCCACTGGATTCCACCTTCACAGGATCTGAAAGCCGGAGCCAGTATACTCAGTGCTGGAACTCACTTCTACTGTTCAATCATACTATTGTTTCTTGCAAGCAGTAACAACTATCAACATTTTTAGCCATCGATAACAATGGTTCAATATGGGTTTGTCAAAAAGTAAGGCATCCCCAAGTCGGTTTATCATGGCCATCTTTTTGGGCTATGTATACGCCATGTTCAGACACACCCATAAAAGGAAATCGCCGATTCTGTCCGAGATTCACATAGTTTTTATTATGTTTTATGATGCTATTAATTATATATATACTTATTTATTCATACATATACATAATTATATAATATATATATAATATAGTATAGTATAGTATAATATAATATAATATAATATATAATATATAATATATAATATATAATATATAATATATAATATAATATAATATTATATTATATTTATTATATTATATTATCATATATTATACACATCTCAATTGGTTCCACCATTGACCCCAACAGCTGGTCACCCTGGTGACCCGACGCACTGGTGACCCAGGGACGCCTCTCAAAGCGGTTGGCCTCACCGGGCAGATCGTCCGCGGTCTTCTTGAAGGAGAAGAAGTCCTGTTTTCATCGATGCCAAAAAGTTGGATGCTTGGAAAAAAAAGGGGAAAACCATGAAATAACTACCATCTATAGTTCACAAACCATTTCAGTACCATCCTGGAAACATAAACATCGTGACATCGTTTTGGGGCTTCAATCCATGGACTGCGCCTTGTTCAGCAACTGCTTGAGGCTTGGATCCTTCAAAGATCGCCAGGCTACGCCGCTGGCGTCCAGGTCGCCCAGCACCTGTATTCGTTTCGGCCCAGGGGGCCTTCAAAACATGGAGGACTTAGATTTCTGACTTATGAATTTTACGTATTGAAAGATATTTTAAGAAAATCTTAGGATACCAGCAAATCATAAAGTTGGTTTTGCGACTTTTTGTGGATGTGCAAAGATTCAATTTGATATGTTCATTTATTAAATATTTAAATCATCCAGCTCAAAAGGACGAACATGACATCGAAAAGATCAGTCTGTTGATTGGCAGTGTTCATCCATCCAGGTTTGGTCGTGCATGGCTCCCATTCCGCATTTGGGTCTTTGCCCAAACCCATGGTTTGCCTATTTAATCACCAGGTTTTGCATGATTGTGAGATACATGTAAGGATCAAGACCTCTTATATGCATATATATATAGTACTCATATACATATAAATATAAATATAAACATAAACATGAATAAAAATAACAATAAAAATATATATAAACATAAACATATAAATATAACAATATAGATATAACAATAAATTAATGTAATAATAATATAATAACAATCCGGCAAGACCCTGAGATTTGCCCGGACTCGCAACGAGTGTCCGGGCATGATGATGGTGATGGTGATGGTGATGATGATGATGATGATGACCACCAATATGCTCCGCATAAACAATATATTTAACCCTTATTAAAGATCTTCAATGAATGGAAGAGTTTAACGGGGGTGGGAGAATTAAACCATTATTGAAGATCTTCAATGAAGGTAGAAGTTTAACGGGGGTGGGAAATTTAACCCTTATTGAAGATCTTCAATGAATGGAAGAGTTTGACGGGGGTGGGAGAATGAAACCCTTATTGAAGATCTTCAATGAATGGAAGAGTTTAACCGGGGGTGGGAGAATTAAACCCTTATTGAAGATCTTCAATGAATGGAAGAGTTTAACGGGGGTGGGAAATTTAACCCTTATTGAAGATCTTCACGAATGTAGAAGTTTTACGGGGGTGGGAAATTTAACCCTTATTGAAGAATCTTCAATGAATGTAGAAGCTTAACGGGCGTGGGAGAATTTATATGATATGTATAGGTGAACAAAAAATCCTTGTAATTTACGCTATTCTGGGCTTGGGCAAACCTCGGGGTCTGTGTGTAATAATATATTATAATATATATAGTATGTTATATATATATATATGTCTGATGAATTCCCAAAAAAATCCATGGCTTTTGAGCCTGGAACCCGTTGGAATCCGAGCCTGGCTGCCCTGGCCGCCGGGAGACGCATTCGAGGGCTGCCTGAGATGAAAACTGAAGGACTATCTGGTGGGTAGGAAATCACATGACTTATATATAGTTATATAATATAATATATTATATTATATTATATATATGAAATATATGTTTATATGATATGGAATCTCTGGAATATAGAACATATATTGAAATATACTGACTGATATTGACTGATATTATCTATATATATATAATTATATGCATATATATATATGATCAAATCTGCATGTTTCATAAACTGCATACAACTAAATGGGCTATGGCTATGGGTCTAATTACTAAATTAGCGTGTCGAATTCAGCTGTTTTTGGCGATCTCCCAGCCCGCCAAATCCTGCTACCCTCTACTGTGACTTCCGCGCGTCTTGATTGACCGGTACAAGTCCGTGAATTCCTGCAGCTGTGGCTGGGCACTGGGCACTGGGAACGGGAGAGTTCAGGCTATAAAAGGCTATATATCATGCTACATCCGCCAATTAGCTGGATGTCGAATGCAAAAATAACCTGTTGCAGCAGCCAGCAGTCAATGGATTGAGTGGAATGTTCAGGATCTTTCGGGTTCCTCTAAAATAACCCCTGGTAAAGAAACGAGGCTGGCTGGAATTTTCCAGTGGATATGAAAAAGTAGTGGCTAGTTTCCCTCCTGAAAGGGGCTTATCTTCCACAGTTATTCACACCAGCAGTTCATCAATGCCATCTGTAGATTTGATCAGTCGACTCCTTAGAAGCGATGTAGACCACAGAGGTACTCTGCAGCAGCAAAGGGTTCTCCAAAGCTTCCTTGGGAGTGCTGGATGTTCTGTTTTTTTGTTTCGGAAAAGCTAGAAAAACAACTGGTTATGTACAGAAGAACCTGAATGTTACAGTGATTTCTGGCGAGATTGATTTATTGCATCGAGTTGTTTGTTGTAGAACAATAAACATCGGGAAATCCATCTAACAAACATAGGCTGGGGAAAAAAAAAAACAAACGTCTTGATTACAATGGCTGGCACCCTCTGGTGATCCAACATGGCAATACATGGCAATGGAGAACTCCATGATTGATTCATTTATAGATTATGTTCCTGTTGCCTAATTATGCAGATTCTCCATTGCCATGCTCTTCAGGACCAAAGGCTAGGTCGGAACACCAGGGTGTTCAACTTGTTGCGCTTAGAGGAAACTGCTTTGAGAATCTGTGAATCATTCAAATACACTTCTTGAATTCGAGGTGGGACCTCCGAACTGTTCCTAACTGAGTAGGATTATTCTATTTAAAACCTGAAGCTCATCTTGTCCGGATTCGATCCATTTAAAAGTCTGCGCCAATTGGATTCCAATTGGATTCCCGCATGTTTATCACATTAGTACAGTATATTTGATCCCATTGGGTTTATCATGGTTTATCACATTACACCAATTGTTAGTACAGTTTATCACATTGTGATATTAGTGATATTATCATGATAGTGATGTTGTGATTACTAATATCACTAGTATTTATTATGATAGATGATATGTATATATATATATATGGTTTATACCAATTATTATTAGTATATTATATCATGGTTTATTAGTACAGTGATCTCCCCATATCACTTGATGGCTTTAAAAAACCTCCGGCTCTCACGAACCCGCGGTGGAGACGATCGACAGGTTCCAGGAGACGATCGAAGTTCAGGGCCTTGGGTTCCAAGGGTGGAGAGCCTCCACTGTGGAGAGCTGCTCCTGCTGATGATTAGAATGATATATGATATATAGATGATATATTAATATATATATATATATGGTATCTGTATATATATATATATGTATATATGTATGACGTGTATATATATATATATAATACGTATGTAATTATATATAATATACGTATGTAATTATATATATATATTATATTTGATATATGATTATTGTTAAATGAAACGTACTAATTAATGATATTTATTGATTCTGATTCTGAGGTGTCTCATGAATATTGCTACTGGTTGCGGTTCTTATTGTGGTTATTGATTATGATATATTATGATCATGATCATGATTCTGATTCTGATGGAGATTATGATATATTATGACTATGACATATTATGACGGGGATCAGGGGCTGTCTATAGTCAACTAGACGCCCAAAAGATCCCAAAAGCTTGTCATTAAAGGCTGAACTGAGTTCCTCGCAATACCCAGGTCATCCTTGGACCGGCAGGGACAGCACAACATCGCTACAGGACAGCTGGGATCACACAGCTAGCATCGTTGGGTGCAACAAAAATGAATGACGGTTGAATAGTCAACAGATCAGTGGAGTCAAACAAAAACACAGCACAACGTGGGATAAGAACAAATCACTATAATATTGATATATATTGATTATATTATAACTATAAGTATGGATCACTATAATACTATAATCACCCACTATACAAATCACTGCAAATTGGAAGCCTCTAAAATCATTGGTCGGTATATCACACTTTGAGCTGCGCGATGCTGGCCTCTTCTTCGTTAAGCAGCGAGTTGCCGATGTTCAGCAAGACCACGCCATCTGACAGAAACAATGCCGAGATTTGGCAAGCAACTCCACAGGTATTCTATTGAAAGAAGGCTCCAATTGATTAAAGGACGGGTTCAAAATGGGGTTCATACAGCACCATTGGATGGCAAATACTAGGATTAGGATATGATTAAAATCATCAAAACCATCTTGGTTTGCCAGTCTTAAATTCATGTCTCCGATACCCTGCGCAAAACATGTTTTTTTTTATCTAAGATTCTACAAGTAGGCTGGTTGGTACATGTCCCCATCGATAGCAACACATCAATGGACCTTTGTGTCCAGGTCTTGGATTTGACCCATTCCCCACATGGAGGTTTCCTAAAATAGCCCAATAGCTGAATGGTTTCTTTCATGGAACATCTGATTTCTCAATGGATGATGTAGGGGTACCCCCATTTTGGGAAACCTGCACTTGAGCAGTGTTCAAAATCCCGAAATGTCATTCCATAAAAAACTCATTGGTTTACAGGGATTCCCCGTTGATGATTATCATCCCCAATAGATTGGGTAGATCATCCAATAGGGCATAATCCATTAGTAAGTGTGGTTAGTTAATAATCACTATAATTACTATTGTTACAATAACTATAATGGATTATTACTATCTTATAACTATAATCCACTGTGGCTATTACTATATTATACTATAATTTTGGATTACTATAATATACTATAATATGCTATAATATCATTCCATTCACCAACAATGGTGGACACGGTGAACCCTCTCCGCTCGGGCATCGCCTTTTGCTTCGCGCACGCTGATCCTACCGAGGGCTTTCTCATACGCATCGACCTCGTGGGAGAGAATCGACGACCGGAATGGCTGGAACGGCGATTGAAAGCCTTAAGCATATCCGGCTGAATGGCATGTTCAATGATGTATAACATATATATATATATATTGTACATATAAAATCATATTAATATATAATCTACAGAATATCTACAGCATATTACAAGACTAAATGGATGCCTACAGAATTCTGGGAATATGGTCTCTACAAGACCTACCTGTTCTTCTCTGCCGCCGATGGCTTGGTGGCTTGGAATTGAGTCGTTCCTCAGTGACTGACGTAAGGTGCCAAAGTACCAGCCACCTTTCCGCCTTGGTGTCACCCCGGGTCACCTGATTAAGCCTTTCCCATCCTCCGATCATATTAATGTCCACCAATATGGGCCCCAAAAATGAACAGATCCAATACCAAACTTATTAAACTATAGGGGTTATATAATATATATATGATGTTATGTGGTGGTCTTTGATATTCGGTGGAAGGGATTATCCCGGATTCTATTTCTTGATACCGAAGTAGCTCTTGAAGCCTGGCCGCGTCATGGAAGCTCCAGAAAGTGTCGTATGTCGTCAGCTGCTCTCTACAACCATTCCAGAAAGTACAGTAAAGACATGTAAAGACCCCCATTTTTTAAAGATTCAGTTAGATCTTGTTAGTCCTTGTTTTTATACTTCAATCATCCAAGCGTGACTCGTGACTACATTTCTCCAGGATCTCCAGGATTTTCATCCAAATGTGGTAGAACCATCCATGAACGGCATGGAGACACTTCACCAAACACGTTTCGTCTTGACCCATTGCATCTGGCATCCCGTAGCCACATGTTTTTTGCATATTCTCGTGAAATATCACAATTTTCGTTGCTCAAATTGATAAATTGCTTAAATCAATTCTGATGTCTATCCTGTTTCCAGCATGGCTTCCAATGTTTTTGAGTAATTACACATCTGCAGTTTCTTAATTTGCACCGCTCCATCCTCGCAAGTTCTTTCCGGCCCAGGGGCAGCAGGTGGACATGGAGTGATGGGGATCAGCCATTTGTCTGCGGCGATAGATGCCATACCTGGCAAGGAAACCAGCCCTTGAACGGGGATAGAACGGTGGAGATCATTGGGGATACAATGGGGGGATGAGGATGTACTATGAGACTATGGATATCACATTTGAGTGTGTCTGAAATGAGATATGCCCCTCCTCACCACATGGCCAATTTATAGGGATGATTTACAGGAGAATCATGATTAATGATCAATGGATTCAGGGTATCCATGGATACCCACTTTTCAGACACACCCACCAATATTGGTTAGAGTACGGGAAATATCTATGGTTACTACGGTTACTAATCGTTCCTAAGTAAGTACTTGTTTTATCTATCTGGTTTTGCCATTTTAACGGTATTGGTTTCAGGACAATCTATGGTGTTTTCTGACCATGTTTTTGGTGGTTTACCCCTAGTTCAATGGAGAATCACCATACTTGGCAACTGGTTTTCGTTTGTTAACACCCAGCTGCAAATGGGAAAGTCGGAGTTTATGGACTTATTAACCAGGCTTAACATTAACCAGACATGAAATGGGATGATCTTTCCAGAGTAGGGGGGTCCTGGTGATTATTTCAGATAGCTCTGATGGATTCTGATGGAAAAATCAAACTAGGACACTGTGTAGCGACTATTGTAGCAGAAAAATGCAGCCATCTATATAATTCATTCTAAGGATGGTCTGAAGCTGCCCCGTTCAGCATTGCCCAGTGTTCACTTGTAAATCTCAACTTGGGAGCCCGTTCAAGAAACTTCAGATCAGATCATATCTTTCTACACTCCTCCAATCTGTCTTGTGGCCCTCTGTGGTTGCAGCCACGTGCTCAACGTTTCTCGCGGATCAAGGCCCCCCACTTTTCGCTGTCTGGGTCATATCCGACATGAGGTGCATGAATAATCACGAACTGAGCGAGACAACGGACATCAGTTTCACCCGGGTTGACAAGGGAATCACAAGTGGAGATTTCCTAAAATAGGGGTACCCCCAAATCATCCATTAACAATGGGATTTTCCATTCTAACCCATCTATACCCATCTATTTTGGGGTATCCCCCATGGACACCTCTAAGTAACCCAAAAAAAAACCAGGAACAAGACTCGCATTCGAGAAAAATGGCGTTGGTGACCTCTTGATCCAGTTTTCACCGGCTCCAGAAGTAGTTGTCCAACCCATCCCAAGAAAGTTTATTGGAAACATCCCATCATCCCGGTTCAAAGGATTGAAAGAAACATATCAATATACAATATATTATACTATAATATATATAATATATTTTAATTAACCCCCGTTCTCCAAATATGCCCAAACATAAATATAATATCCAATGATTGAGTTTCGGGGTTTTATCTCCTATTGAGGGTGGAGGGATTATATAAAAGGGTTCATTCATCAAGTGCCGGACATCATCTCCGTGATGTGAGTGTGGGCCATGACGATCCAGAGCCATGATCCCACCTGATAAATGGCGTTTGACTGAAATAGGGGACCCATGGGACCCCAAAAACCCAAAACGGTGTAAGATGTCATGTTCCTTTCAACAGTGCTTTTCTTCATGCTATTTTGGGAGTATACCATATATATCCATATATATATATTATATTATATATCATATGTTCGGACACGCCTAAGAAAAATATTGCAAACACAGCGTAATACTTGGTTCTGGTTTGCAATGTTTGTCTACATTCTGATTTCATATACCCTCTGGTAATCAAACGTGATATTTAATAGGGTATTATATAATGGATTATAAAAACTATATAGATTATAGATGATAGATTATTATAATCTACCATGATTGTCTATAATCTATATAGATTATTACTATAATTATGGCTAATTATTATAGATTGTCCATTGCCATGACTACCAGAGGGTAACTAACTTCCCTGATTCCCATTCGAACCATCTTCGGGATGATCAGCACCGCCTATGTAGCCGTGGGTGAAGGGGTAAGCACCTGACATGGACACGGCCGGGGATCCATCCCAAAGTCATGGTAAATTCACCTGCAGAATTCATGGAATTCCATGGGAATTCCATGGGAAATTCATCTGGGTATGGGTCAATACCTATAGTAATACCATTTTTAGTGGGATGAACATCCATTTTAACCCAGCTATTTTGGGGTTCACGGCACGGTACCAGGGTTTTGACCCATCCCCATCTCCGAATTCCATGGGAAATTTATGGAGTCCGAGTGGATCTAACAGTTACCACAGGGGGAGTTTTCCACCAACAGGATTGAGGATTTCACCAACAAACACATCCAGGAAATCTGTAGACCTCAGGTCTGCACCGAAATGCTTGGTGATGGTAATGATCGGAAAGCCTTGGTTCTCATCCGCACCTCAGCGGAAGACCACATCCCCTGAGAACGAACGAACAAGTTAAGCCCAATATGTGTATATATATAATATATCATTATATGTAACATAATTATAGAACATTCATTATAAAACAATCTTCCGGACTCACATATTTATGGGGTTTCATAGTAGCTTCCAAATTGCCCCAAAAACAAATTTCCATGCGCCCAATGACCAGCTGTCAGCACTGGGATTCAGGCAGAAGCCAATGGAGGGCATGATCCGTCCTGACGGGGTTTCCATAAATGGGGGATCCCCAATAGCTGGATGGTTTATTTCATGGAACATCTTATTTCTTCATGGATGTTTTACAGGTACCTCCCATGAGTTAGGAAACCTGCGCATGAATGGTTTCTGCCCCTTGTTGTTCGACTTTAGTTTGTAAAGAAATGCACCAGAACTGTTCACAGCCCTTTGAAGGGATACCATGGCATATTGGCATATCATGGCATATTCCTCTCTCAGTTGCCGGTTGCCGAAGGCTTCCTGACCTCCCACCCATTGCACTTCGGCAGACTGAAACAAGCAGCACGTCAAGAAATGTCATCGTTCCAGCAATCTTTCTATACTGGCGAGTGCTTTCAACGCAGGAACAAATGGATCATCAATTTCGGCCCAGTCCCACCCTTCGCCCCCGACTGCCCTGGCCTTTTGTCATGCCCAAACCACGGCAGAAGTTATAAAGCCTCGGCACGAAGTGGCTAAAACCTCAGTTTTTCGTAAAGCGGATGCTGAGAACCTGCTGAGGACCTGCTGAGGCCCTACCAAAGGTGGAAGATTTCTATACCAGAAACACTTTCCAAGTACAGTATATTATATCGTACAGCATAGTGCAGCACAGTAAACCACGCCGATTGATTGGAGGCAGACTTACTTCGGTGTCAATCTGTCAGGTATCAACCTGGTAGGCAGATGGCAGTAGCTAAACCGGTCAGAGAAACTCTGGCGTTAGAAGACTGGCCGGCCACAGGATGGTTGCCAAAAGAAGAACAGACGTGACATCACCAAATGGGGGTGCAGTTCCAGCTAGAATAAGAGGATTATATATATATATATATTGGGGTTACATCCCGACTTAGGGGTGAAAATCCCATAGAAATACGGCCCCGCATTGACCCGCGTTGAGCAGGGTTCAACCCCCCTTGTTGATTGATTACACGGGTTTATACTAACCAAACCTAACCAATATATTGGGGATCATAAACAATGATACTTAAGTAGGGGAATTCCAGCCAAGCCGAAAATCCATGTCGTGGGACTAATTCAAGTTCAACCCGCCGCCGTAACATCGCATTTGTCACACTTCCGATCTGAGTGACGCATCATCGTCATGTCAACAGAGACGTCACCTCGGAACATGATGGAAACATGTTTCAACAGATAAACCATGTCAGAAATTGTTGGTGCTCGTGACAGTTCCCATACTGGATTTTGAAAACCCTGCACTACTGCAATCCCGAGTATATACAGTATTTGATATATATATATAATTTTGTCTCTGCAGTGTAATGATGCTTCTCAAGGTGCCCCAAGAAAGTAATCATGAATCAACTGGGATATTTGGAACTGCTCAAATGGGGACCAATCTTGCTTGAGTTCATTCAAATACTGTGACAAGATGATAAACCATCTTCAATTTTGCGAGAAATGGATGGTATCCAATTTGAGATTGTTTCTTTGGGTTTACACGAATTTACTACAATATGAGGCACCATGGAAACTTCTTCCACCAGATATGAGATGCCAACCGTTGAACTATGGGGCCTATGGCCTGCGCTAATCACTTGCATAAATCCGAACTACATGTTTGGGAGATTTTGGGAGAAACAACAGGAAAAGAACTGTTTTTCATTCTGGAGCCACTTCCCTTGAACAGCAACTCCGACCCATATTTTCTGCTGACGAGTGGCCGAAAGGCATAGGGATCGGTGGCATACGGGGCTTTCTACCCGCAGCATTGTTCATTGGTGTGGGAGGTGGGGCAGTAGCTGTGGCAGCACCCCCCGGAAACATTTGCGAGGGATGGAGCCTCGGCTGAAGCGTGGGCAGCCTGGGAGCCATATAGGCCATAGGCCATGGGAGGGTCACAAGTCACACATGAATTAAATTGGCTGATTTACCCTCTGGTAATTTAACATAGCTATTGAAAATGACCATTTATAGTGGATGTTCCCATTAAAAATGGTGATTTTCCATAGCTATGTTAAATTACCAGAGGGTAAATCAGCCAACACAAAACAGTCTAAATATCCAATAGTGTGTGTTACAAAAACTATGGAATACTATGGATATGTAAAAAACAATGGCCTCAAAACCCTTTGTTTGTACCCCAAAATGACCAAACATTGCATACATCTCAATAAGATCTGGGCATTTGGCGTGAAGCAATTTTTTGATCTATACACTCGACTCTCTTGCCCACAAATGTCCAAAGTCCACAGAAATTCACGAATCCTTCACAAGCACTTCAAAAACAACAAGCCTGCGAAAAGTTCCCTGGGCCTTAAAACGATTCAGTAGCCATTTATTTTAATTAATCGTGGATTTCAGGAATAGTCCCATTCTTAGTCCCAGTATTAGTCCTGCTCTGGATAATTCATACTCAGTAGATTCCAAAGCAGCTTGGCTTTTCTTTGCCGTGACACCGGTGACACGGCGAGGTATCGATGATTTCCCGACGATTCAAAAAATCCCACGATTGGAAAATGGCAATGAGGCACTTAAAAATGTATTGAACATATACTGTAGCTGGTTTCAAATCCCGATAGATCATGTTATTTCTATATATAATATATTTATACAAGACATTCATACAACAAATTGAATTGCATTATATGTGCGTTGCTTTAGTTACTTTAATCTACTTGACCTTACTGAACTTACATGTGTTACCCTCTGGTAAATAAACATAGACCCTGGCAGATAGGGGTTGGAAGACTAGTTTCCATTAAACATTGGTGATTTTCAGGGTCTATGTTTATTTACCATAGGGTATATACCAAAACATCAACAACACAAAGCCAAACAGGAGCCAGACATGGCCCAGACACCCCACGTTGTATCGAATCACCTTGGAGCTAGAACCTGGCACCGGAATGGATCCAGTGGATTCAACGAAATGTGAAAAAATCTGAACCAAGCAACAACGATACAAAATGTATGTAAGATGGTATAGCCACATATAGCTATATATATATAATATATAGCTATATATATATATGTATATTATATGTATATATATATATATTGATATATATATATATATGATTATATATACAGTATATGTATATCAATTATGTATAGCTGGTTTAGGGTCAAAATGCTTCAGCATGTTCATCCCCAGAAAACACCACCTGCTGGGCGCGGTCCCACGAAGAGCGTCCCCAAGGACCTGGGCGCAGTCATCAAACATCGCTGTTAGACATCTGCGAACTACAACTGTGACAACCGTGCTTTTAAATGGAACCTAAATGAAAATCATCTATAGTTGGGGGACCTTACAAACCTCAACAAGCGTCAACTTTGATTGGTATGAATTGGACATGTGGAGATGATGGATCCAGACAGATTTGATTTCTGAATGGCAAATTAGATTGTGATGATTTTCCGCTATGTCTATCAATGTTCCATTGCCATTTTAGGTACTGGAGCTCTCAAGCAAAGCTGCAAAAATGCAAAGTGGACCACGATCTCATTGAGGGAATATTCTAGATCTAAAAGAATCAACTTATGGGACTCGGCCTTAACATCAGTATCCAAGGTCCATGTTTCGCAGCCTTTAGCAAAGCCTCAATGTTGACAAAAAACAAATGCAAGACTTGAACGAAAACTGAGTGTAGGCAGGGATTTTCATCAGGATGCCAAGTCAAGAGAGTTTTCGAGTTGAGTGTCCATCCTTTCTTCGGAAACTAAAACGTTGTAATCCCATCCCCCATTACAAAAAAAAAACACCCCATCCCATTGCATGGTCCCAAATGTGTGTAAATCCCCTAGAAAAAAACCATCCTTTCTTGGGGGTGTTTGATATATTTTGATATTGGGGGGAATGGGATGACTATTTATATTTGAAGACTTGGAGTCTCAAACCTCACTTTTGCCCTCTCAAACCCACTTGGTCCCGCAGCTTTTATGAGAGGTCCGAGTACCAGTCAAATGGTTGTATCATGTTGTATCATTGGAGCCACTCCATATGGGGATAATTCTACACTCCGAACAAACATTTATTCATCACAAAGTTGTATCCCACAATCATCCGGGGGATATCATTCTCCCAAAATCTCAACCCGTGTATCCCATGAATCCCTTCCAGAATGGGGGCTTCCTGTGATCCGTCGATGAGATGACAACCTTTCGTTGATTAATTAATGGTGATTGAGGACGGTTTATCACGCTGATGGTCCTGTGTCCGCACATGTCCGCACCCAGCCGTCACTACCACTGAGGCTTAGCACATGATGCATGTTGCACCCACCAAGCCGAGAACCACCTCAGTGATCGACCAGTGGGCCTTGAAGTTTTTCCATTCACTGATTTTTGTTGGGAAAAATGGTCAAGAAAACATGGCTGGTGGGGATATACCAGCAATGCCTGTAGTCTCCCCGGCAAACTGGCCCAAATCCAAACAATAGTTGATTACATAATCATGGTTATAGAAAACAATCCAAAATGTGGGCCATAAAGCCAATCCCAAATAATCTACAATATCTACAATATAAACTTTTGGCGAACTGTTTGCTGCTCCCAATTTGTCGGAAAGGATCAACCAAAGGCGGATGAACGTCTGATTTGTCAAGTCTCCTCATATTTTGCTTGTAGTGAATCTTCCCAAAAAAAAGTTGGCAATGACTTTTTTTTTCGATCACTAGGCTCTCCGGCACCGGACACTAGCCTTTGACGCGCCATCGCGTTTTGAAGGGCTTCTGCGATTGAAAGGATCCAGAAACCGGAGAATCACAGAGGAACATGTGCTGAAAAGATGTCAATGTCTGGCATCTGACTCATCATCCTGTAGGCCACATGACGGCGCTAAGGTAAAAATGGCTGCGCAGGAAAAGACATCGAAACAGATCAAGCGCCAACGGAACTTTCCTGTTCACATCAAAACAGATAAGTATTTATGCAGCACAGTTATGCATAGTTTTGAGTCATCTGACACCAGAGCTACACCACGAAATCATCCATGTGGCCGATTTTTGATACGAAAAAAGACCATTTCTTCAGAGCTGGTTTCTATCTGTTTCTATCTGTACCTATAGGCCACAACAATATCAAACTATCTGTCGAGTTTATCCAGAAACACAACGGCGAAGGTTCCAGTTGCAGCGGCAGACGAATTGACACCAGTAGTCACATCACAAACAGAAACAAAAAAAAGAAACAACCGTGAGAGATCCTTGTAATCTTGTTTCCTAAACACGCACATGAAAAATCACTGGGTGTTGCCCTGTTTTCCTGCTGACACGGGCCAATGTCCTTCCAAACATCTAGGTTGTTCTCTGAACGTAAACAAAAAATGGAGGTCTCATGATATCATCCATTTGATTTACTATAACTATAACGGATAAATGGATAACATCTGGTATCCCATGTTATCCCCCATGAGATGGCCAGCCAATGGAGGATGATACCGGCTCCTTTTCTCAGCCCATCTCGCTCAGCTAGTCGCTTCCCATCAGCTTCCCATCACCTGGGGAAGCATTGGGAGAGGGGCCCAAAAGTGAAGCAATGTGAAGCAGATACACCAATTTCATGGCCAGTTTAATATGAACATCAGAACATCCATAATCATAAAGGATAATAGAATATCATAGAGGTATAAGAAAATCATCGAAACTCATGGGGGTCATGGTTATCCCCTTGCGGACAAGCCCAGGTAACTCTCATCATACAGTAATCATCAGTAATCTAAAGCAAAAGGTTCAGGGTTCATCCCACCTTTTGCCAAGAAAAACTATCTTCATTGGTCATGGTCTTAATCAAGACGTCTCCATCATCCAGGATGTACCCAACTCCTAAAAAAAACAAAGGACATCTACTGGTGAAGCTCTCACTTCGGTTTGGTGAATAGATGGGACTTGAATAGCACCTCCAAAAGTGGATCCATTTTTTCTGTCGGGCATCCCATGCAAAGGGATCGACCTGCCAAAGCTGGATCCTTTTGACCACTGGAATCGCACTCGTCGACTCGTAGCTCTAAGTGGAACATCACTGCAGTTTTTGCAGATTTTGTCCCGCAGATTATTTGGCATGTTTGCTGTCTCTACACTCTACACTCAGGATTTTTGGCATTTGGCGATATTCGCAGAAGTCGAGACATTCCCTGAATTCAGGATCATCTCAGCCCTGGTGCTTTGCCCGGTGTCAAGGATCTGGGATAGCCATGCGCACAATCACCTCAGATTCCAATTATGCCGTGTCTGAACTGATAGGGGATGCATAAAAATATCACTTCAATTTGACATATGATGATAGGTCATAATTTTGTGGAAATGATACCTGGATACATCTGGATACCCCAAAATTGCCATGTTTATGGGAAAACCTGATGATAGGATGTTTTTTTTGAATTGGGTTTACCATATGTTCAATGTGTTCAAACAAAAACTCTGACGTGATGGCCCCCTCTATTGTGTTTTATCAAACATCTAGTGGTTCCCCTAATTTGAACATTCATTCATTGGTGTGATTGATCTCCTCCTACAAAAATTACTTTAGCAGGCTATCTGGTACCAGAAGCCCTCACTACACATCAAAATGCATGGCTGTAGGCTGTAGTCCAACCAATTTCCAAGTACGTACAGAGAGTGGGTTTCTTTGTTTAGACAAGCATCTTTCCAAAACGGCTGAAAAAGCTCAAGCGCACAAGAACGAGAACGAGCACAAGAACAAGACACCAAATTTTCTGAGGAATTTGGAAATCTAAACTCTAGTATAAGTTGATTTATCCCAGTTAGCTGCATATCTACCTACACCCAACAGTTTTTTCCAGACTCCTGTATGCAGAAAATGAGCCCAACACCGCCCGAAACATGAAAAACCTGGCACCGACCTGCCCCAACGTGGCCCCAACTGGCAGCCTCCTAGCTTTGACAAGGCTGTCATTAACGCACCTTTTCTGGCCAGTGGCTGCCAGGCGTAAGCCTTTGAATATGATATTACTTCACATATATATATATATATGTATATATATATATATATATATCAAGAATATACAGTGCAGTACATATTGCTGGTAGCATTCTCCGCCAGGCAACGCAGTGTCGGTTGACTCCTTTGGTGCCCGGCAAGCCTCCACTGTGTTTTGATGAGTTTTTGAGACCCTATCATCATGTTCCTAGAGTAAATGGATGTAAATGGCCACACCTCGGATGTAAATTCCCCGTTTCAGACACTGTCGACACACCCATTTTTTTCAATTACTCTGAAATGGGGATGTGCATCCAATGTGTGGCAATTCCTAGGGAACATGATGATCACCAAGGGGAATTGAGGCGTGTAGAGCTCTATCAGTATAGATCATTATTAGACAAAGCCAAATCACATCGGTTTGGATTGATCTCTTGGAGAATCCAGATCTATTGGTGATGATACTGTGGTGAATCCTTTCCTTCCTGGGCAATTTTGAAGCCACATCTCATCCAGTGATTTCCAACATGTTCAAATCAAAGGGACTTCTTCAGCCACGGAATATCACCTGCCTTGGCTTGTCAACAATTCCGGTCTCATGCCCCTCTTCACCAACTCTCCTTGAAGTTGCGGGATTGGAAAGCATGGTGTCCCATTCAACTTCGCAGGTTTTGCTAATTTTCTCATATTATTCTAGAAAGCAAACACAAGAGCGGCTCAAACATACCATGTAACCAGTGCATGTGCGCTGATGTGAGACTCTATATGCATCTGGGCCACCAATCACTAATGCAACACCAGTTGCAAGGCAGCCTGGTAATAAGATAAGCCCATGAACATTTACAAACGCAAGAAACCCCACGTTATGAAGATCTATAACTGCTTCCTCCGAAATGCCAAAACATCGCAAAACCATCTATTGCATATCCTTGGTCCTTCTTGGAGGATCATCCCACTTATGCTAAGTGATTAGTAACCGTGGTGATCATAAGTCCCCGGTTCGTGGGTCCCATATATAAATGGCATACGGCATAGAACTATAGTTACTAACTAGGTAGGTTTAGCCACCATACTACCCATCTATATATGATTATGTATATATATATGATTATGTATATATATATATGTATAAATAAATAAATATGTATATATATATATATATATGTATATATAATTATATATATATATATCTAAATACATATGTATTCTTCAAGCATCCATTAATTGAGCATCTAATCCTTGGTCGGTGGATCCCACATTGACCAAGGATCTCAGGACAATCTTGCCGCGATTGTCCGCGCTGCTCTGTGCCGCCTTATTGGTACTACCTTTCAGGTGACCTGGCACAGTGGTGAAAAGATGGAGGAACTGTTTCATGACCGTCAATATACATGTATACATATATATATGTATATACAGAATATACATTATACATATATTATAATATCCATATATATATATGTCAGATCCCAACAGTATTGGTGTTGAAAAATGTTGACAGGATCACCACATTCCACAAACTTTGGCTTGGAACACAACATATAATTCCCACCGCAGCATGAAACTCATCACCAGCCTTCCACCACCTTGGCCGCGGTGAATTCGAGCAGATTCACAATGGAAAAAAATGATGACTCTTCAGGACATGTGAAGAAGATCAAGCCAACAAAAGAACCACCAAACCAAACTCATGCTTCCTGCGAAGTTGAATTTCGAGGACACATTTCCGTCCTTGGCTTCGCCAAATGTACCAATTGCTGCATTACTTGGCTCCCAGATTCTTCGGACACTTAGTCATTTAGTCCTGTTGTTGCCCCATCTGGTGGGAAATTACATGAATATGTGCACTTGCACTTCATGGTTTAATCTTCTAGTAAGCCATTGCTATTCGAATCTGTTCATCTATCTGGGGCAGTCTTCCAGTCACCGAGAGGCCATCGAGACATTGAGCAGCTGCTGCAGTTCCATCACATCTGCCATGGTCACAGCTCCTCCAGCGGACAAGGAAAGTATGGGAATACATGAGAATATAGTATAAGGATATATCATGATTATTCGTGGTTTATAATGGGATATACCAATGATAATTGATGATATTCGGGTTTGCCTGAAAATTTAGGGGACCATTTTCCCTACACTGGCCATGTTAGGGTATACACCATTTTCGACAGAACCATATTTGATGTAGTCAATTTGTCTTCACAAATCTGATATTCACTTTTCTCCATTTGTTTCCATCTTGTGATAAAAAAAACGTAATGTTCATAAGATTTCAGAAGTATCTTTTGAGATCCATCAACATAACACATCACATTTTGTTCAGTTCATAAATGACCATGGAGGATTCGGATAGTTGACAAGAACCAGACTCAGCACCTGCTATGGGATCCGCCAGCTTGGCATCTGTTTCATTTCCGCCTTTCTTGGTGGCAAAGTCAAACCTGGGAGGTTTACCGAGACACGTCGAGACGTCATCTTTCAGGAATGGCCATGTTGAGGGAAACATATAGGTAAAGGTAAGCATGTAGCCAAATATGGTTAAACATGGGTAAACTATGAAGTTTCATGTGAATATATGTGAATGTGGGTGCAAACGACGCAAACGATGCAATCTTGGCACGTGGATCTGTACGAATCTGTACTACTAAGACTGATAGAGGATATCCTTCACTTGATGGCTAGAGCTGGTCCACCGCTGTTTCGTATATCTTGCTGGTGAGGAATGGTAGCATGACTTGACGAACCAAACCTCAGGTTGAATCCCCAAAAGGAACTGACTTGGGCCCTGAACGGATTGTTGGATAGATATCCCATTATTTCATACATTCTATCCCATTACATCCCCATAAAATGGCTGGTTTTAGCATCATTTTTTACAGGTGAATCTCTCTGAGCAAAATCAGAAAATTGCCATGGTTCAAAAATCCAAGGGGCCCTCGCAAAGCTTCAATTTCTCCACCTCAGCTCCAGAAGCCCCTTCCAGTTCTCTCCAAAATGACAGGAAGATGTGGGAAAATGCTTGTGAACCTACTTCTCGGATGGTGATAGACTTTATGATACTGTTAAACATGCGGATGGTGATTTACTACTAATAGTAATTATATGCTGTTGGGGACGTACTACGACTACACTCTACAAATGATGGGGTTAAGTTGAATACGTTGAGAATGGGGTCCACGCAGTGGTCGGTCACAATGTGTTTTTTGCAAAACGGGCAGTTATGAATAGAATCTGGATGCATTTGAACTCAAGAGTAACTTTTGCAATCGAATTGGGGTCTCAAGATATAGATCATCGGTCATAGATCATCCAAATTCAAGTTTGGTTTAATGGGTCATTTCCTTTCACCCCTTCATGCTTTTGGTAAGCCTCCTGAAATTAATAGAAACTATTTGCCAGCAGTTGTTTTCAATGTTCAGGTTTTCCCCTTATTATTCCAATATAAAGTTTAATACGATTTGACTATTGACCTTAAATAGTGAACTGGATTGAAATGGTGGTCTTGGACCCCAACAATAAAAGAGGCCATGTGTTGGAGGCTTTGGATTCGGTTGGTAAGTGTGCTTGACCTTAGTTGAATATAATTTTTTTCAGAAAGGCGCTTATCAGGGAACTTCTTCGCCAAGCGCTTTTTAATTTTGTTTTTTGTATTGGGCGACGCTACAGATTGGACATGATTGGACAATTGTTTTTTAGTGAAAAAATTTGATTCTTCTCAGTATTATTAGGAACCTCTTCGGCGGGCACATGTTGATTAACGTTCGTATGTTGATATTGTTGATTAATATTGCATGGTTTTGGTCCAAGTGGTGCTTTCAGATTCCAGGTCCGGGTGTGCGCGGACATCTCCTGTATAACGAATGTTGCATTTGTACTAATTACAATTAATGTTTTCTTTAACTAGTTTTAACATGCTTTAACATGTTTGTAACTACAGTATTTGGGTGGATTTGAGCATTATATGATTAGACGGGCGGGGGAAGGGAATACTATGGAATACTTAAATTAAACCTTCTTTCCATGGAGCTTTCAAAAAACATGGGGCCAGACCATGGTAGTGGGTGGTTAATCACATGTGCCACCCATGGCCAATAGATAGGGTAGGGTCTAGGGTTCAGAACTTTGCATTGAAGTCTCAGATTTTTTTGCCACACAAATCTCGGATACTGAAATACTGAAATACTATTAATGTCAAGGTGATCTTTAGTAGCAAAGCGGTAAACCATGGTAAACCAACTCATGTCAGGCTGCAAAAAATGTTGACTTCTCAGCCACAGAGTTGAGTTCAGCCGCAACTAGCAGCTTGACCCTGGAAGATCCCCGGACCGTTTCGTTTTTTTTCCGCTGGCAAAATGATCAAAATGGGGAAAATGTCCAGCCATGTTAGATTACCCAAGGGTATCTTATAGCATCCCGCATCCCCAAGAAACATATGGTATCATGGGATATATATATATATATATACATATCATTTATATATATATAATTATATATATATATGTATATATTTAATGTTAATCCAGCATTCACATGTTCATCCCTTTTTCCTTCAGACTGCCTGGTCAACTTGCCAAGTTCCGTGTGTGCACATGCAATGCGGCCCAAAGCGGGTGGGACGTGGCGGGATCGCTTCGAGCCATGAAAACAAGCGTGGCCGCTTGAGGATTGTTTGGCGTGGCAGCCATTTGGGAATTTCATAGAAGTTGGTGAGGTCACCAAGGTCATTTAGGTGAGGACACCTAGGAGTTCAACAGGTGGGCCCGTTACCAATCAATTGAGATTGGTAGCGGAGCCCTGGCCGACAAGGCAGGGCAAGCTACTATGCCTGAGGGGGCAACGGAAGCTGCTTCAGGTGATGGTCAAAAGGAAAGTGTACAGACGCAATTGGCACAACTTGTGCCTTCATATGACCCTGGAGTGGATAGTGTAGAGACATGGAGTCAGAAAATTCAGCTGTTGTTGCAAGCATGGCCAGAAAACAGACTGGTCGAGCTAGCAACACGTATTGTGCTCAACACAAAGGGATCTGCATTTCAAAAGCTACAACTTCATCAAGCCGAGATTTTCACTGGTGATCAAAAAGGGATTGAGAAGATAGTGTCACTGGTAGGAGGTTCTTTTGGACAGGTGGAGTTAGAGAAACGTTTTGAGATTGCCGAGAAGGCCCTGTTTAGATGTGTACAGAAGCCGGACGAAACAGCTGATTCGTTTTTGGCCCGAGCCGATGTGGCTTGGTCAGAACTCCTGGCGAAAAAGATGTCCTTAGCTGAGTTGCAGGCGTACATCACTCTGAGGGGAAGCCGATTGACTGGGGATGACAAGAAGCGAATTCTGGTAGAATCGGGGGCTGAAGATTCTGGTGAATTGAAGATGTCCCGAGTTGCTGCAGCAGTTCGCATGTTAGGATCCTCTTTCTTTCAAGAATATGCGTTTGGGAAGAAAGACAAGACGCTCAAGACATATGATCACACAGCTTTTGTCACGGAAGAACATGATGATCAACATGATGACTGGTCAAGGTATGGGGATGAATGGTATGAGGATGAAATTGACCCGAGCATGCATGATGATGAAGACTCAGCCTTGATAGTCCAGTTTGAGAATGCCGTAGTTGACAGTGTACAGGAGGATCGTGAGTTGTCCGCATTTTTCTCATCATACCAAGAGGCCAGGAAACGACTGGTGGAGAAAACACGTTCTCGAGGTTTCTGGAGCCACAGCAAAGGCAAAGGTTCTTTTGGAAAAAAGGGCTTTGGAAAACAGAAAGGAAAAGGGTTCCGATCCAAGTCACTGGCACAGAGAATTGCAGAAAGCTCATGCAGGTGCTGTGAAGCCACAGGCCATTGGAAGGCCGAGTGTCCACTGAACCAAACGTCTAATAGTGATGGTAAGAATGTGGTGCCCACCTCCATTGTCATCGATCATGAAGCAGCCGCTGTCACCGTTGTCGAGCCCAATGACGATGCCGACACGTTCAGTCTGCTGGATGACATGGAACCATGGCATGACCCAACAGATTCTCGGAACCTATTGGAGTGGTGTTTTGGGGTTATTAATACGGGAATTGCAAAAGGGTATAACTTTCAAGATAGCCTGAAGAAGAAGCTATACAACATGTTCTCATACGCGCCCAGGAAGGGAACACCAACAACACAGCCGTGTGAGATCCGACCAAACCTGGTCAAGCCTAGCTGCCAGGCTGATGCATCCGCGGAATGCCACAGTTTGTTTTGCTCTGCCGGAACCACCGGAGTTGTCGATCTTGGTGCATCGCAGTCCGTAATTGGTAGTGATCAGCTCAAAGAATTGTTGGAACAATTGCAGCCAAGCATTAGAAGTCAGCTCAAGCGCCAAGAGGTAGATCTGATTTTCAGGTTTGGCAACCATCAAACACTGCAGAGCAAGGTGGCAATTCATTTTCCATTACATGGACAATGGTTCCGTGTCGCAGTGGTGCCCGGTAAGACACCGTTTCTCCTGTCAAGCAAGTTCCTGCAGACAATCCAAGCCGTGATTGACGCCAATGAATGCACCCTATGGAGTAAGCTTCTTCAGAGATATATCCCCGTATATCATAATGAAAAGAACTTGATGATGATGAATATAAATGATTTATGGGGGGAAGCGCAAGAGAGCACCATCTGTCAAGTCCAAGCACAGACACCGAAGGCCAGTCGACCGACAAGCCTAGGTGATGAGTTTTCCATGCAGGTTTCAAACGACATGTCCGCTAATGGAAAGAATGTGAGGGAGAGCTGTCCAAAGTTTGAAGAGGTCATGAAACCATGTCACAGTCTTGCAGTCGAGGTCCCAGGTCAACAGGTTCAGAACACTCGTTGTCACAGTGCGCAACGGCCAGAAAGAGACCCAAAATTCACCAATCATGCAAGTGTACAGAATACCACAGCTGTCGTAACGAGCTCAAAAGTGTCTCCCTGTGCAACATCGTGCAAGACTGAGAGCCATGTCTTTGCACAAACAGTTCCAAGCGTACATGGGCAAGAACAAGGACGAAGAGATCGAGAAGATCCCACTAGCCATCTTGGCCGAGACCAAGATCGATTTTGGCAAAGCCAAGATGAATCAGACTTTTGCCCAGGCATTCCAAGACAAGGAGTGGACCAGCTATATGCTGACAAGATTCGAGGAAAGTCAGAAACCGTCGCATCAAAAGTACTTCCAGTATGTCAAGATGATGATTCAAGAGGACAATCAGTCACTGACGTCGACGGTCAAGACCAAAGGGAATGTCAAGAAGAAGGAGGAAGCGAAACCAACCAGTTTGGGTATGGCCAAACCAGTGGACGAGGAGGAGGATTCAGACTGGGAACGAATGACTGGAGGGCCGATCAATCAAATGACAGAGATGCAGATCAACCAGAGCGAGATGGAAAGCCGCATGGAAGAAGCACTGGCACAGGTGATCTCTCACCTTCAGCGGCTGTCGACTCAAGGTCTTCTGATACAGCCAAAGGCCGAGATGTAGGAAACATCAAGCAAGCATCAGAAACTCTGATGTCAGCTGAGTCAAATGTCCAAGGTTGTGAAGACGTTCCAGTAGAATTGTTGGATTTTGAGTTTGCAACGTCAACCACAGAAGTACCCACGTTTCAAAAAGAGTGTCAGAGGTTGATTCACTGCATTCGCAAAGAACTCTCAAGTGTACGACAAATCATCCGACCCACTGGCAAAAGAATGAAGTTGTTTGAAATCATGTGTGGTCCCGAGAGTGAACTTACAAAGCAATGCCACAACCTTGGTGGTCAAGCCAGAAGATTCGGTCTGTTTTCAGGTGACTCAGGAACAACAGCTGGCCGCCGAAAGTTGTTTGCATATCTGTGTGCTGAGCAACCTGAACATGTATGGTATTCACCCGAATGTGGTCCTTGGTGTAGGTGGTCAGCCATGAACATGTCACGGTCACTTGAATCGCTTCAGAAGGTGTTGGATGATCGGCGACAACGCTTGTGGCAGGTGGCACTCGGAGTGGTTTTGTGTGAACATCAAGTGTCTCTTGAGAAACATTTTCACTTAGAACAACCAGAGGGCTCAGCCATGCTTAAGTTGCCAAGTGTTGGACCGCTGCTCAACGTAGCTCATCCATGTGTGTTTGATTTGTGCAAGGTGGGAAAATTACAAGAGCCAGTCACAGGGATGCCAATACGAAAACGCCTTCAAGTGTGCACTACATCCATGGAGTTGAAACAAACATTTGATGGTCAAAGGTGCCTTGGACTTCATGAACACTATCAGATTGCAGGTACAACTCAATTCCAAAACCAAAGCATGGCAGTATCCAAGTTCACCGAGCACTATCCCAGAAAATTTGCTAGGCAGGTTTGTCAAGTGTTGATCAAACGCAACCACAGTCATCCCAGTGAAATCCTAGCAAGTGACGAGTGTGAATTTGGTCCGGCAGATCACCCAACAAAGCGTCGTCGCCTGGGACAGAAAAGCTCGCCGATGCAGATCACACTTCTACATCCAAATGTCCAATGGTTGGATGTCATGAAAGCAGTAGATGTCAAAGCACCGAGGGTTGGAGTTGTAGTGTGGGAACAGGGAGACATCCTAGAAGCTGTACGAACATTGTGTCCTGACCATGTAGTACGACATGTGGTAGTTTGTCGTGGAACTGACCGGATGCTAGGGCCCAACAATCGCCTTATTCCTGGTGAAGCTCCTTGGCGTAAGATGATCTGTATACGTAGACGTTTTGAAGATGTTGTGGTGGAACCCGAATGGGAAAACTGGGAACGCCTGTCCTACAGACAACTCCGAAGGCAAAGTACACCTGCACGATGTAATCTCACAATCTTTGCCAGACCCAGATATAACTCCTGGCCGGAGACCAGAGAGGGTGCCGACAATGAACATCCAGATGCAACCAGCGAAACAAAGGCCATTCCAACCAAAAGAGCTGGAGATGGTAATTCCAGTTTGTCCGAGGCAATGCACCAACTCAAACGCAGTCGGTCATCACCTTCAGCAGTTGAGATAGTTCCATCCGAACTAACTCCCGGTGGGGCATGTGTCAAAGATGAGAAACCAGTGGATCGAGTAGTAGTTGATTTGACATGCCAAAAACATGGACCAAAGTTTTTAGAACTTGAAAAGGAAGAACAGCAATGGCTCCTCAAATTGCATCGGAACATGGGTCATCCTGGCCAACAGAAACTGGAATACATGTGCAGACAATTAGGTTGTGAAGATCGCATCCTCAAGGCCATTCCTGAAATTCGATGTTCAACATGCCAAGAGTCTCAGCCGCCAACAATTCCAAGACCAAGTGCAATAAAAGAAACACTCGATTTTGGGGATATAGTTGCTATGGATGGGATAACATGGACTAACTCTCAGGGGTCACAGTTTCATTTCTATCACATGGTGGATCATGGCACAGCCTTCCAAAGTGCATATTGTGCACCCGCCCGCACTGCCGCGGATGCCCTTAGAGCTCTCAGTTTAGGCTGGATGTTGTGGGCTGGACCGCCTGGTCAATTAGTGTTAGATGCTGCCGGAGAGTTCTGTGATGAGACTGTTCAGGAGTTTGCACAGAAGCATGGAACCAAGCTCAGGATTATTCCCCCAGAAGCCCATTGGCAAAACAGCCGGTGTGAACGACATGGGGGAATCTTGCAATCCATCCTGACCAAGATGGATCATGAGGAACCAATAACATGTTATGATCAACTTGAACAAGCATTAGTGTATGCAACTCAAACAAAGAATCAATGGTCCCGACACAGGGGTTATCCCCCGGAAGTTTTGGTTTTTGGAAAGTTACAGCGACAGCCAGGTTCAGTGGTAAGTGATGAAACAGGTTCAGCACACGAGTTGGCAAGAACGGACAGTCCTGAAGGAATTCGATTTCGTGCTGAACTCTCACGACGAGAACAAGCTCGACAAGCATTTGTCAAAGTGGACAATGATCAAGCATGTCGGAGAGCCCTACTGCAGAGAACTAGACCAAATAGGGGACGGTATCAACCGGGGGACTGGATAATGTTATGGAGGGAAAATAAGAAATGGATTGGGCCAATGAGAGTGATCCAACAAGAAGGTGATACATGTGTGTGGGCCGTTTTTGGAAACAAGTTGTACCGTGGAGCACCTGAACAAGTACGACCTTTGTCAGCGGTAGAGGAAGTGACACTTGACAAATCCGGAGCTGTTCCAAAAGAAGAGCAGCCAAACGTCCGACCTGTCATGATAGAGAACACTGCCGAGATGCCTGCACAGACACCCAGGGCTTTCCAATCATCAGGATCACAACAGGTTTCAATACGGGATTCAACTGAACCAGAACCATCAATTGGAAGTCCTTCAATCGTTCCAACTGAAGAACTTGAAGAACAACTACAACATGAGAATGATCATATTGAAATCCCTGTACCCGATGATGATGATGCTGATTTATATTGTGAAGCGCTTCAGGTATCCAGTGATCAGTGTTGGACTATGGAGATTGAACTTGATGCTCATGATGTGTCGAAGATGCATGGTGCCGAACATGAAGAACAAGTGGCATTTCTAGTGTCCTCTGCCAAGAAACAACGCAGTGAGGTGAAACTGAAAGAACTGAATGCAGAAGATCGAAAATTGTTTGACATGGCAAAAGACAAAGAACTCCAATCATGGTTGGATACTGGAACAATTCAGAAGATCTGTAGACATCAGATCCCAAAGGAGAATGTCCTCCGATGCCGCTGGCTATTGACATGGAAGGATATGGGAGACACCGAGAAGGTAACTAAAGCTCCAAAAGCAAGACTGATTGTTTTGGGGTATGAAGACCCACAACTCTGTGAACTTGACAGAGATAGCCCGACATTGTCCAAACTTGCTCGGATGCTCATCCTTCAATTTGCTGCTAGCTCTGGCTGGGATATCGGTAGTTTTGACATCCGCACTGCCTTTCTCCGAGGGAGTGATGATTCTCGACAGCTAGGGTTAGAACCACCAAGCGAACTACGCAACAAGATGAAGTTAGCTGATAACGAGATTGTACAACTCCTCAAAGGAGCATATGGGCGAGTGGATGCACCGTTGCTATGGTTTCGTGAATTTCAAAAGGCACTCATTGAACTACAATTTACACAGTCACCCTTTGATCCATGTCTTTTCACTTTGCAGGACAAGAGAGGTCAAACCTGTGGCTTGATAGGGATTCATGTCGATGATGGACTTTGCTGCGGGACACCTGAGTTCCATGCCAAACTGAAACAGTTGGAAGCCAGATATCCTTTTGGTAGTCGCAAAGATCGAGACTTCACCTTCACTGGTTTACACATTCAACAACATCAAGACTATTCAATCACAGTTGATCAAACCAAATATGTAAAAGCCATTGAACCCATTCATGTTAACAGTCAATGCCGTCATGATCCTCAACAACCAGTGACAGAAGATGAACGTCAACAACTGCGGGGACTGATTGGGAGTTTACAGTATGCTTCCACAAACAGTCGACCGGATTTGGGTAGCAGACTTTCATTTCTCCAGAGTCAAATCAACAGTGCAGTAGTCCAAACATTGATGGATGGAAATCGTAGTCTTCAGGAAGCCAAAAGACATGCCGATACAGCCCTTCGTATACAACCCATACCTTTACAGGAAATCAGATTTGTATCTTTCTCAGATGCTGCTTTTGCTTCGAGTAAGAATCATTCCTCCCATCAAGGTATGCTTTTGATGACTGCCCATAAGTGTATCGGAGAAAATCAGAGTAGCCCAGTCAATCCGATTTTGTGGTCATCTCGCAAAATCCAGAAGGTAGCAGTGAGTACACTTTCAGCAGAGGCTATGGCAATGGCCGGAGCAGTGGACACATTGGCCTGGGCTCGTCTCTTTTGGGCATGGCTGATAGATCACTCATGCCAATGGCAATTAGGTGAACAAGCCCTGTTGAAACTTCCACCAGCCTTTACTGCAATCAAAGATGAAGACAATGATGATGAACCGAATGAATCGCTGATGCGCACTCATGAGATAAGTAAAAAGATAAGTCTTGCCGATAGTATCATTAGCACGGATTGTAAAAGCTTGTATGATATAATCAGTAGAACTGCACAGCCTGCATGCTCAGAGTTCCGAACCTTACTGCAAGCCAAATTGATTCGTGAACACCTAGCCACTGGTGTAATGGTCCGATGGGTTCCAACTGGTGCTCAGATGGCAGACTCCTTAACTAAGATCATGGACAGCACAGTGTTGAGAGAGTGTCTTCGTCTTGGACACTATAGGTTGCAGGATGAAGCTCAAGTGTTGAAAACTCGAGCCGATGCCAAAACTCGCATTCGCTGGCTTCGTGGAACGGAGTCTAATTCATCCAGTTCTGAGAAAAGCCAAGTCGTCTCAGAGACCAATGCATATCACAATGTCAGCTCGAAATAGTTTTGATGTACACTTTCACAATAAGTTTGACCTTCCACGCAGTCCAACGGTTTTGAAAACGGAAGCCAAGGATTTTTGAAGCTGGTATGGTAAAGTCTGGAATGCAAGACCACTTGTATGGACATCGAGATGTCATGATTGCGGGTATGCAGCATGGGACACAAGTGCACTACTATTTGCATGCGGGAAAGTGAATGGTAAATTTCACTGGAACATGTCGAATGCGGAAATTCTTTCGAATTAAAAGACTGGGAATGTCAATCCAGCATTCACATGTTCATCCCTTTTTCCTTCAGACTGCCTGGTCAACTTGCCAAGTTCCGTGTGTGCACATGCAATGCGGCCCAAAGCGGGTGGGACGTGGCGGGATCGCTTCGAGCCATGAAAACAAGCGTGGCCGCTTGAGGATTGTTTGGCGTGGCAGCCATTTGGGAATTTCATAGAAGTTGGTGAGGTCACCAAGGTCATTTAGGTGAGGACACCTAGGAGTTCAACAGGTGGGCCCGTTACCAATCAATTGAGAATTTAATTGTGTATATATATATATATATACATGTATATATATATATTGTATATTACATCAGCACATATATCAATCATATGGGATATAATGGGGATATTTTTCTTGGAGCTCATGTTTGGATGGAAGGTCTGCTGCTGACCCATCAACAAAATATTTTTTTCCCCAGTCCCGAGATGTGCTGAGCTCCCGGGCCTTGCAGATTCACGCGCACATTGCCGCCTTGGATGATCATGCGGGCAACCCAATAAATCTACCATGGGGGGATGGATGGGCATTGTTTATACCATAAAGATGGTGATGACTTGGGGATGGTGTTTATTATTTTTGGGTTTACCACATCATACACAATTCCAATGGGGATCTGCAATCCGGAAACAGCTGACTTGCTGAGATATCTGAGACTAAACTCATTTCAATTGATTGGCAAATCAACTCACACTTGATCCGAACTTGCCATTTCTCCTGAAAATGCAGGGACAAATTACAACTACCTCATCACCAACTGTGGCTCATGTCGCCGACTCCTTCCGACCCTGCTGTGTTTCCCAACGCTTCTCGACTTCGCGGACGTTTCGAAGCAGTTCTCTTTGGATCCTCGGCTACCCAGGATAGCCAGGTCTGAGAGAAGTGCAACTGGTTGGCAAAGTTCAGTCAGGGTTTATCCAACAAATCCACAACTGATGGGACATCTCAAAATCATTCAAAAACAATTTCACCAAAATATATAAATTCAATAACTAATACAATAACATGTTCATGTCTGGGCGACATTTGGCAAGAACCACACATCATCCCGTCATTTACATGTACTGAAACAAATGATTGTTAGATGATGCATAACTGTGGGGTACAGTACCCTTCTCCCATCAGCGCTCACATCTCGACCTAGATCAAGCAGTATGAAAAACAGGGTAAACGTCATAACAAACAAAGAAACCCAAATCAACGCTGAGGTTTTTACGTGTTAAAAAATGTTCTACCGCAACCCCTGGTTCGCCCACACTCAAACAATACATCCAAACAATATGATATACTTATCACCAGAGGATGATTGAAAACACTGGCTATACGCAGTTATTTTTTTTGACTTTAAGTTTTCAGGATTTAGGGTTTTAAAATGTTTTAAATTAGGGTTTAGGTTTTAGGGTTTTGGTGTTTGTTGTTTTGGAAAGTAAGAAACTCAAACCCTGACCCTGCGCAGGGATTTGAGCATGTCAAAGGATATGCGGGATTGGCCGCGGGCAAACCTAGGGGTTGCAGCGAACATGTTTTAACATGTTTTAACCAGGTATATAGCCAATGAGACATAGTAGCTGCCAACTTGACTTAGTCGACTTAGTAAGCTGGGAATACCTGGGATATCTTTGGAGCCTCAAGAATCACCCGGCGCCCCGGCGCAGGTCAGCCAAGATGCCGCTCGATTTCCTATGAGGAAATCACCAGTCACAAGTCATGGTCCCAAAAGATCGCAGGCCAAGGAAATAGACAAGATGGTAAACTCATATAGAATAATTACAGTTGATAATTTCACCGCAATCTGATTTGAAGAGTTTCGAGGGGTAGCAGAATCTCCAAGAAAAAATCAAACAAGTCACCGGTAGTTGCAAAGTGTGGTCTTGCTGTCTTTCTTGATCTTTATTGCCGAACTCAACCCGCTTCTTGTTCATTCTTGTTCACAAGCTGTTGCCCTACCACTCTCCGAGGACCTAAACCCTATTACACCAAAGACCAAAATTGGGACACTCCCGCCATGCCTGAGAATTGGTAAAGATTCAAAGTGAATAACATGAGTACTATCAGATTACTATCATATGCTTGGGAACCTCTTACCCTCTGGTAATTTAACATAGCTATGGAAAGATCCACCATTTTTCATGGGAAAATCCACTATTTCGACTGGGCCATTTTCAATAGCAAACTGTTAGTTTACCAGAGGGTAGCTCCAACCCGCTTACCATGGCAGGGAATCCCTCCCTCCGGGAGTGCCTTCCTTGCTTTCTCCGTGTCCGCTGCATCCGCCTTTTTGGTGCATGGCTTCACCGGACAAAAAATCCACCGGGAAATCCCGGGAGAAAATCCACCGGGACCGATGAGGCCTGAAAAAAACAAGGCTGTGCCAAGTAAGTAGTGCCTTTCAACCCATCCCAAATGAATGGAAAACAAGAACATACAAGAACCATTTAAAACATGTTAAAACCACCAATTCTAGTGAAAGCCCATGAAAATCTATGAGCAATCCATGTAAAACGGATGAACATGAAACACCAAAAACAAACATCCCATTTGAGAGCGGGTCAAAATCTCCCATTCTTTCCAAATCAGCCTTCCCCGGACCGGCCTTAAACTTTGACAGTTCCAAGCGGAGCTCGGACATGTCAGCTGCAGCCAACGAGATGCATGGGTTTGGGGAGACAGGCGCTATATGAGTGTTTAAGAAAGTTTAAGTGTTATATTAAGTTATATATTAGTATATAATGGAATATGACCAACCAACCATTTAGGAATATGATGGCATATCTGGGTGGTATATGACACATGCGCAACAAACCCATGTTTCTTTGGAACGTGACAACATGTACAGTCAATTCAGCCGATCAAGCGTTCATCTGGCAGTTTGTATCTGACCGACTAACGCGTTTGTCCCCAAGAAAGGAAGTCTACTAGAGTCTACCACCAAGAATTTTATCTTACCAGCAAACACGAGAAGTGAACCCAACAACAATCAAGGATGTCATCAACAAAACATCAACCATGGGGATATTGGTGGTACGCATAAACCATGCAGTTGGTACAGATTCACAGACATTGCGCATCCTCTGCTAAACAGACATGGCATGACAACTTCAACATGAGGTCAGGTTTGCAACAGTAGGCTGAACTGAGCCTCAAAGAGGTCTCAACAGACAATAATCAGATAGCATGATGTGTAAAACAATCCTTTGTTGCTTCCGAACAGGGAGTGGTGGTTAAAAAAAAACACTTTTGAAAATCATCAACAGAAACCACCTGTGATACCTGAATAGATTGAATAGGCACGATGTATAAATTAGAGCTGCAGCAAAGGCTAAGGTGTGTAGATTTTGTGTACTTCCTTGCAGTGCTGCTTGCCATCTCCAGCCACACAACTTGTCACAGTTTTTTGGATCCAAAATGATCCACAAAACTGATGTTCATTCAATTCCCCCCGCCCCTCCAAGTGTCTCCAATACTCAATACTTCGAACATAATCCCTAATGCCAAAATGATCCAAAATCATCCAGTCAGTGATCCATGTAGCGTCCACAAAAAAAAAAAACAGTGCCAAATGATCATCCATTCCATAATCATTAATAGTAATAATGATAACAATCCATCATCATCATCAGCATCATCATCATCATCATCATCAATAATCATTAAATTAATAATCATTAATAATCATGACCATCATCAGCATCATCCATTCAACATCTTCCCATCACCGTTGCTTACTTCGCCTTCAAAGCGTCGCGAGTGCAGCCGCGCGATCTTGGCTTCGTGTTGCGAGGTCAACACCTCGGGGCCACGGGGATTCAACCAAACCCACCTCCGATACTCCGTGACGTCCACACGAAATGATGGGTAGAACTGATAGAACCAACAGAGACGGTGGTTTTTTACAATCAAACATGGAGATTCAATCATAGATACTAAATATATGGATACTAAGGTTTTTTTTGGTTGAACATATTAAACACCAACAACCACTGAAGAGGGCGAATCTAAAGAGGGTTGGTATGGTTTTGATGAGCAACCTCCGTCCCTTTGGGTGGTTTTGCCAAGAAAAATGAACATGAAAATGCATGAAAACAACCATTTTAGGGGTATATAATGGGATATATCGGATATAATTACTGAGGATGTATACCATTTTAGGGGTATATAATGGGATATATCGGATATACTGAGGATGTATCCTCGGATAAAATGAAGATATGACTCGATATGACCAACAATATGAGCCATGCGATTGTAGCTGAAAAGGGGGAACAATTCCCCGTAAAATGACCGTCCAAGTGGAATAGACCAGTTTTCAAGCAGACATAATATGTATTAATATGTCATAATGTAAATATGGGCACGTGCTGATTTCCTTTTGATCAAAAATACCGGTCCCAATTTGGTATAGCATAGAATTGGATTATGGGAAAATTTTAACCGGAAAGCCCTATATTTGATGGTAAAAACCCATGGGTTTCCGGTTAAAATTTTCCCGTGAAAACCAATCCAGTGAGTATAGCATTTGCCAACATGTCCATCATCATCCCCTGTTGGTTGGGGAGAACCATCTGCTGACGGCCTCGCGTCGCATCGCTTCAATTTGCAACGTGTCCTGTGGCAGTTCCATTGCGGATCCCCTCCCAAACACCTCCCTGGGAGCTCCCAAACTGAATTCTTTGATCTTCCTGAAAAATGAAAAATATGCATATATTAACATATTAATTAAGAATTCTTAGCAAATTATAAACATATACATCTGGTTTCATGATATAACATGATAGAACTATATCAAATGATATACACCTGTGATTTTCCATGACCGGGTTCGAGCGCCTCCAATCGCTTGGAGATCTCCGTCAAAGGCGTTTCGAGGCTGGGGACCACCTGGACGGTCTGGTATGGCATGCTTGGAATATATGGTATGTGTGATAGGTATGATAGGTATGGTATGTATGGTCAAAGTTCGTATGGTATGTGTGGCATGCGTGGTATGTATGGTATCATTGGAATGCATGGTAGGTACGGTATATGTTAAACAGGTGTAGTGTTGTGAGAGCACACAGGTAGTAAATAGGAAGTAGATGCGTAGCACATGTATATATGATATGACTATAGGTAGCACGTAGGTACTTTGAGGGAGTACAGTATGTGTGCTACGTAAGTCGTCTAAAAGGTAGCATGTACCTAGTAAATGCGAGGCTGGTAGTCAGAAATGCTGCAAAGACCTAGCAAATACGAAGCTGGACCTCAGAAATGCTGCCAATAGCTTGCAAATAGAAGGTGCTACCTGGAGACCCATACCATTGGTTGGGGGTAGGAACACGGAACACGAGACCATAATATATATATATATATACATATATATATATATATTTGTTGATTTATTTGAGAATATGTATTTATAATATATATATATATATGAGAAGTATGTTGCATTTAACATTCCATAAGCAGTTTGCTGCGGAAAATCATGACAAATGATTGAAAATGGGTGAAAATGGCACTCTTGTATAGATGACTTATATAAACAATGATGATTTTGCTATGGCCAGGTTTGATTACCGGAGGGTAGAGCATCTGGGAAAATGCATCAAAAATTACCCAGCTATCCCCAGGTATAAAGTATATGTTCCTCTCAAACATATTCGACATGGAACACGATCGACCAGGCGGACTGGTGGAGATGTTGAAAGAACCTATCGGTCCAAAATAGCCTTCAGTTACTTAACCTGGCAGGAAAATCAGCCATATTTAGGTGGATGCTTGTCATGATTATCCCAAATGTTCATGTAGTTTTCCTTTAAGAGTTAGGAATTTCCAGCTAGACATGCTACCAACGGGATCCAAACGCTACATCCTATCGCCAAGACTCGCAGCGCCTGGTCAGTCAGCATCTCCTTGATCTCACTGACCTTCTGATTTAACAGCTCCTCCGATGGTCCAAGCTTTGAGGATTCGAAGAGGGCTGGTCTCAGGGGCACCATTATCAATAACCTCCAATATAATATTAATACAATATACATACATTATTTACACATGTATATATATATATATATATTTATATATGAACATACTGTACATGATTTGTTCATGTATATACTGTAATATACGCATAATTATACTGTCATAAGCGTATAGAATATAATGATCCTTTTGGGAAACTCTGGTTGGAGAAAGGAAGTACTTAAAATGCACAGCCTCCCAGGCGGAACCAACAGCAACAAGAGGGGACAGCAACCCCAACTTATAGGTAGACATCAGCGTAATTCCGCCGAATGAGTTTATAGACATATAACATCATTATATAATATATTATCATGATGTTTATCACGATGATATTCAATGATATTCAGTCAAAAACTGCCGACCATGTCATGAGAGAACTTCCATGGCACCAAACATGTTTTTCGCCGAGGAGATGCGGTCAACAGGAGTTTCGAGGTACGCTGGGCCCACATTGTGGGCCCAGCGTACCACGGACATCATTCGAGCTTCCGCGAGGCAACGGCATCGGTTTCGCCGTCATCTTCGGTGCGGTGGTAGCCAAGGTAGCAGGCAGCAAGAAAGATAGCATTGCCAAGACCATCACCAGCAGCTCCTAGCCAGGTCAGCACCGGCAAAGGGCCCCAGGGACAGGCGTACACATCGAATGCGACGAATGGCAAAATGCCGAGTCCCCAGTACAGCCAGGTTCGTTTTCGGAAACGGCAGGAAAGCAGCAAGATGCCCTGTAAGGTAGCCTGGGCACCAAAGCATCCAACCAGGAGGCGTTCGCCGACAGTACCATTGAAGTACGTCAGATTGAAACATGTATCCATGACCAGAGAGGGCAGCAACATTGTGCCGAGGCCCATGCCGAAGAAGGTCCCGCCCATCACCCGCTGCAGATGCTGGGTGGATTGAAGAGGCTTTGAGTGCCTCGGCGCCATTGTTCCGCCAGAGTGGGCCTCGTTTCAAACAAGCTTGATCCAGATGAGTCTGTTGGATTGGATGCAGTTGGCCCATCAAACATCCAGAGTTTGAGCAAGATTTCATTGTCAGGTTTGGATACCCTATGGATCCCTATGGTAACCAAGCGTGACTTAATGGACATCCCGGTTTATACTGTAGATGGCTTTCCCATTACAGTAAAGCCTCCATTTCTTATTTCGGTTATTTTGAGACAATCCCATCTGGCTACTCGCAGGGAAGCGTTGAACGTCAAGCTGACACGGAATATGGACATTAGATGAAATTAGATGAAATTAGGGGAATATCTAATATGGGAATATCATTAGGGGAATTATTAATATCACTTTTTGCTGATACAAAATTAGGGGAATCTACCAAGGATCCCCAGTTTTTTGGACCATATTGTCACCAAGTAGATTACCAAAGACTCCAACCTTGGAAGAAAAGAGTAAATAAGGCTCCAACCTTTGGGAACCTGTGGGAAGCGTGGAAGACAATAATAACATCTCGAAGCCTTGAGAGAAAAACAAACCGGAAGATCCCAACCGGTTTGGATAAGAATCAGACAACTTGTGACAACTTCGAAAACCTGTCATTTTAACCAGAAAAGCATGTCGAAATCATCCATCCTCACTAACATTCCATTGTAGCCAAAACCAACACTTAGAACCATGTCCCATCTTTTTCCCAACATCTTTGGCCACCAAGCCATGTTTTCGTAATGTTCAAACCCCTATGTATCTCCATTGAATCCTGGTTAGGAACGGGATTCCCATGGATTCATCATTTTCCCCCAAGATATTCTTGGGTAAAACAATCCCCAAACTAATCATCAACCAACCATCATTCAGCAGCTATATTCATTATATCCAGATATATCCAGTATTTTTAAGATGGTTAAACACATGTTGAAAACCCCAAACTAATCATGCTTATATGCGGCCCTAAACATCCTATAAATCACCTATCTAGTCAAAAAGACATCAAAACTCTCTATAACCCTATAAATCATGGTGATATCAAGTAAGAAAACCTACAAAAGACCTCAAAAATCTATAGTCTAATCCTACAAATCATGGTTAATGAACGGTTCATGTCCCATTCAACAACCAATCCACTGGCTCTCCGGTCCTCGTTGGCGCCCTGCGCCACAGGTTTCCTGGCCGCCGCCGCTCCGGCCGCAGCATCTTTTGCCACGAGCTCGAGCTTGGCCTGGAGGGATGGCATGATGGGATGGGGGTCCTATGGTTCTAAATTATGGTATAATCCATAGGTAATTTGTGACATAGCTATTGAAAATGGCCCAGTCGAAATAGTGGATTTACCCATTGATAGCATGGTGGATCTTTCCATAGTTATGTAAACGTTTACCAGAGGGTAATCCATAGGAGAATCATATAATTAGATGGTTGTAAATCTATTATATATGGATTATACCCCATCATATGGTTCTAGAGATATATAATGTTATGGGAGTATAATTAGATAATTGGATTTATAACATTGTAAAACTGGTGTATAATCCATATAGAGAAATTAAAGAAGTGCAACTCCTGTTAACATGATTCGATCTATAACTCCTATTGGTACTAGATAATTAGATCTATATTACATCATTAATAATATGATCCATGATCATCCATTAATATAGATCCATGATCATCCATGATCCATGTTCTCTTAATATTAAGATATTTTGGTGGTTACATTCATGTCGTATGGATGATTAGAACACTAGTGATTACACTATGATCCAGAACTAGTGTATAATCCATTTTTGGAACATGTGAATCTTAATAATCTATGGTTGCATTCATATTGTTGATACTAAAAATCCATATAGAACATTAGTGTCAGAATATCTACATATGTATACACACATTTATATGTACAAATAGCGATAATATATATAGTAATATAAATCCACTATTAATAATATTATAAATATCTATAAATCCCTATGATGGTTCTATGAATGAATAGTGCAATATTCATAGTTCACTATAACATGATGGTTCTTATAATATATGGATGGATTAATGTTGTAGTTAAATATCATAAGTATTGGTTCTATATGGTTCTATGATGAAAAAAAACATTCACCATCACTCAACCAACCTATAGTTACAGGATATCGTACATACATATACAAACCAGATATGTTGGTAACAGATCTACTACTGATGGTTCATGCTGGTTCTAACTTCAAACAGAAAGCCAAACAGAGCCCTCCAATGGCACCACTTCAACCAATCCCTTGAGAAATGTGTTGGTTTTGAAGTACACCACCAGTTGTCCAGCCTCCAATCTTTGAATCGCTTCCAGTGGTTTGAGTTGCTCCATCATCGTGTCTTGGAACTTCGACACCTTTCACGGGATTGGTTGGGCATGAGGAGTATCGAACTCTGTTTAAGTGAAGCATACCACAATATGTGATCCGTTCATTTATCTTGTTGCTTCTCATATATGTTCGAAACTGAATCTCTCCTCTCCTCCCGCAAGATGTGTTGCAATTCCAACAATCACCCCTACCTCTTTGAGCATCTTCTGCGCAATGGTCAACATTTGGTAAAGTGGTACCTACATATTCCACGTGTAATATCCCCATCTTCTCATTTTCACCGATCAAACGTCCCATTTCGATTCAACACCACTTTTTTCGTGGCTTGAAACTTACTTGGTAAGCTATCCCAAAACCATCTTAAATATTCTTCAATCATATTGTGGTATATCAATCATCTTACAACCATTTTCAAATCTTTCAACAAAACCCATATCAGTCCTTGGTTTTCATCACTTCCATCATCAATCTTAGGTCCCCTGCAAAAAAAAAGTTAAATCTTTACTGGTTACTTAGTACAAGTTAAAAAGTACTTACTAAACTATCCATCACCAGTGAGTTTACCTCATTGTTTTTTTTTGGTGAATTCCCCTTTCGGAGGCTGAAATCCCATCCCCCCACCCAGCTATACGCTTCGGACCTTCTCCAGTATCCGTTGCTCCTGTGCTCGCAGCGACTCAGTCTGCAACTGCGAGAGCTCTGACATTCTGCGACTTTGCGCAGCAAACTGCAACTCCATGTCCTCCCGGCGATTTTTCTCAACCGTGCTGAACTTTGATCCAGGGATTGAACCCCAAATCCGCTGATGAGTTTTGTAGCCATGATGGGAGATCATTTCAGATTGGTGACTTATAAAACTACTGTAATTTGCCAAGATGACTGGGACAACCTGACATAACATAAAACATATACCCTGTTGGTTGGTTTAAGTTCGGGTATTTGTTGGCGAATACCTATTATTTGTCAGTAGAAATAGAAATCTCTATGACACGTTGTATATATATATATATACATATGTATGTATGAAACTAAAATTAGATATTTTATGTATATATATATATATATTATATATTATATATATATATTATATATATTATATATATATATTATATATCATTATGTATCATATTCGTTTGAATATTCATATTGCCAAATCGGACATGATGTGCCAAGACTGGAACAACAACATTGTTACAATGGCTTGGCCCCCCATCAACTCACATCACCGGTATTGGATTTACTTTTCTGGGGAATGATACATATATCATGTTGGTGAAGCTCAAGTCGTCCCTTTTTGGCCCATAGGGAATATGATGGAATATGGATACCTACTCAAACCCACAGGAGTCACCTGAACTCGGCCAATTCCTTGAAATTCTGAGTGGCCCGTGGCAAAGGCCATGGAGATGATCATGGGGACATCTTCAAGTCCAGACTTCCCGTGAAAAACTGGGCTACCCTCTGGTTATGACGAACACTTCGCCATGGTATAGATGGTCCATAGAAATAGATGGTTTACCTATTAAGAAATGGTGATTTTCCATGGTTACGTTAAATAACCAGATGGTAACATCTGACCACCAAAAAGTGATGTGGCTGTTTCCCGCCTCGCCGTTCTTGACCACTCGCGTCTCAAGGAGCTCCAGGTGCTCCTTGAAGGACAAGAAACGCTGCGACTCCTCGCCGAGAAGGCGGCATTTTGCCGGGGCGAAACCGGTGATTTTAAGCAGCCTGAAATGGATAAATGGGGGGTCCCAAGAATTCATGGGAAAATCATGGGAACATCATGGACAAAAACCCTAATAATTAGGTTTTAACCCAAAACTATGGGATTTGACCGCAGATTTTGTGGTATGTCTCTGGGA
Source organism: Cladocopium goreaui (assembly GCA_947184155.2). Lineage (NCBI taxonomy): Eukaryota > Dinophyceae > Suessiales > Symbiodiniaceae > Cladocopium > Cladocopium goreaui. The sequence continues at coordinate 602,985 of CAMXCT020001169.1, read as the reverse complement.
TATAATGGGATACACAACATATCAACAACAATATGAAATTGTGATATATGTTGCATTGTCTCAAAAAATCTGAGATTTCCGATTGATGGCAAGCCATGGTGAGACAATAAATTGGCAAGCCGATTGCGATTTCGGGGTGGCAAGTTACGACACCCATACCATCTGTCATCAGCGACTTGTCGACCCACTGATTGTACAATCTGGCAGGACTTGCCCCTGATTCTGAATCAACCAGTAAGAAAAGAACTTCCGTCTTCTGATGGGGTTTAATGGGTTTAATATGGTTTAATCAGATAAATGCCTTTAAATTTGGGGTACCCTTATGTTTTGTGTCTGCATGTGTCTGCTTTAAAACAATCCAATTTGGTGTGTAACAGATTTCGAGCCATGCCCTAAGGAAAACTCACGGTGTTTGGCTCCTGCAGATGGGGCTTGTCTGGTCCAAAAAGGACAAATTGTCCAACGTCCCCAGGATCCAGATTAAGCTTTGTACATCAATGAATTGGTTGGACTTTTTACAGAAACATCTAGTTGAAATAACAGTAAACTCATGATAGATTAGGTTGCATGTGAATTAAAAATACCTGAATTATAGAAAGTCAACATGTATTCAACCCAAGATTTCCCTTCAAAATACTACAAAATGCTCCACCCCTTCTTTAAAAAAAAACAGAAAACCAGCAACCGACCCAGCGGTCGGTTAGACCGACCTCGTGTCTCCAAAGGTGCCAGGTTTCCTTCCCGGATTTTCCCACGGAACCGTGGGGAGTTTGACAGTTCTTGTCTTCTGGTGAATCATGGTTATACCCTGGTAAACATACAAAAAACTATGGAAAGATCCACCATTTTTAATGGGTAAATCCACTATAAGTGTGTTCATCAAAAATGAGAATCTAATTCGGATTTCTTTTTCAGGATTTGAGCTCGATTCATTGAACCAACAAACATGGTGATTTTCATGGGGGTTTAATATGGTTTCATGGGATATGATGTCTGAAAATCGTTCATCCTTCCTGGTGCCATTTTGACAGGGAACATTCGATGCAACAACTCTGCCTGGATGTTGGGGTACCGTTTACCTTTCAAACTAAGCCACTTCAGAATGGGCAAGAACATCCAATTAACCTATCCTCTGGTAATTTAACATAGCTATGGAAAATGGCCATTAATAGTGGATTTTCCCATTAAAAATGGTGATGTTCCATAGCTATGTTAGTTTACCAGAGGGTAACCTATCTTAATCATAAGTGTCACCGCCACAAAATACTGTTGGTTGGCACTAAGCATGGTCATTCAAATTCGAACAAACAAGGTCTTGAATGATCTGGAGTTTTATGAACCAAACTCTGCTTGTCACCCATCCACCCAATTTGATCAAATCAATCAAGAATCAATAAACTCTCCATCTTTGATGGAAACAACAAAACTTCAGAATGTTCAATGGCATAATATGAATTGATAGAGAAGATTATATCATTTTTATTCATTGTTCATCCCAAAATTCCTTTTTTATCACTCCCCATCGCTCCTTAAATCCTTCCCATCCCAGCCCGCCTTCAGCGTGCTCCACTCGTTGTGCATCATCTCCACGAAGATCTTCGAGGCCGCCACAGCAGTGTCGTTGGCCAGGCTCTTCAGATCGCTGCTGCGTTCCTTCCTGCGGAACAACGCGGGGGGGTGGAACTGGTGGAACCACCAGGGTTTCTTGGGGCGAAAAATCATGGGCCGGGAAAACCCGGAAAAAAACAACTGGAAACATGTGGAAACATCTCCTGTCTGCCATGGCGATGCTAGTATGTTGAAGATGCAATCCAATTCATCCAATGCAAATTTATGGCTGCCAGTCAAAGTTTGAGAATCAGCAGCTCGCCCCGAAGTTCTGAAACAATGATTATCAACCCATCATCACTGACCCATCCCTTTTTGGGTACCCTCCACAAGCTTCCACCGGAGTTCTCGTTGCTTCCCAGCCACTGCATCTTGTCCAGGAGTCGATTCATCAGCTCACAGGTGTTGCAAATGTTTCCGTGCAACCTGGATCGATTAAAAAAGCGACGCACAGATCATGACAGGGTCTATACCACGCAACATACATTAAGATACACCAAGTATTATTGATACATATTGATACTGTACCTATTTTTATCCTATTTTCTATTTTGTATGATATTTTGTAACTTAGTAACTTGCAGGACCCCAGTGGACCGCAACCCATAGTTTCAATCCTTTGGCACATCAAGTGGATCCAAATTCTTTGATTCTTGGGGTGGTTTACCCAACTCTTGGGAAGCAACGAGGCAAACCATTAATCATGAAACATATTTAGATGTCATGAAATGGCTACATAGGCTGACCATCACCATATGCACAATCAAGAAACCTCTCAAGCTCCTTTGCACTCAAGAGATCCAGGGTCCTTAGAAACCACGGGCGGAGTAACTCAAAATCATGCCGTTCACGTGGTCGGTGGTTTCAACCTTCCTCCAAACATCGGGTCACTGGCAGTCATCATCCCAGTTATAGGGGATGGACAACATCGATCCTGGGATCCCCCGCTGTTGCCTCAGCTGAGCATTTAAGCGAAAGAGCTCTTCAATGTGACTTCCTGGGGAGAGGTCTTTGGGACGTGGGAAATCCATGGGAAATCCTCTATAAATGGAGGGATCAATGGAACGATGCCTCTATGAATGGTGGAAAATGCATTAAACATGCATTAAATGGATAGCTGCTATAGCTCAGGGATGTTTTTTGGATAAAGATCTTTGAAGGACGGAGGATTCATGGAATCAAACTGAGGATGTCCGATAGGCCGATAGGCACCCAGCCTGTTCCGATAGGCATCCGTACCAAAAATTTTGCTGACATTGATATACGGGATGGCGGCAGAATGGCAAACCATATACCTTCATACAACCATAATGTTCATGCATATTCATGCATATTAATCCTCACCCTACCTTTCCACACTTCCTAATTATAGTATCTACATCGTCATAACTAAAGAAAAACAACAAGTTAAAACCCCTTCCAATCCCAACCTCCCCAACCTCCCCACCCCATCCCCATCTTCATCCCAGCAGCTGAGCTTATGCAGTTCCTCGCTGTCTGTCTTCCGCGCCTCCAGGAATTGCTGGCAGATGGGGCCCAGACCAGTCGAGGTCATGGCCTCTTTCAGGCGACTCAAACCTGGTCCGCTGGGTGGCTGGGAGGATTGTGCCAGGGGTTGTAAATATGGGTGTGTCTGAAAATGTTGTGTACCCCTTTTTACCCAATGGTTTTGCTGATCATTATCCCTATTAAATGGCTATAATTGGGAATATACCCTATTTTCAGACAAACCCATATGTTGTAAATATTGTAACTGGTGAGTGTTTGTGGGGTCATATCCATCATATCCCAAGTATCAATGGGATAACTGACGTAGGAAGACTATATCAATCTACTAACCCTACGAAGCAGTTGGTGGGATGATCCAGGGCTGGATTCTTAAAACTTGGTTGTGGGATGTTGTGGGGTCATTTGGAACTACGAACGCATGGGATCAGGTGGAACTGGCATCCATCGATTCCCCCAGCCATGCTGAGCCCTGGACACTGCTCCGCTTCTTGCTGAAAGGACTGGCGAAATCTCTCCAGCTCGGCAGAGCAGAGGTAGCTCACCTGTTGAGCCAGCTGCCATTGCTATCCATTACTGGTTCTTGGAAGTGTCTTGAAGAAGTTCCGCACAGAGTTTGATCTTTTACCAATCACAGCTGATTTTCAGAGTGACGCTAGAGTTCTACCTCTCAGACTTGGATTTTTTTTGCACTCTCAAAACCGAACAGAGCTTGTTCCATTTCAATCTCTGGTATTTCTTTCTGATGAAAAAAACTATCCCTCCAAGGGCGGAATCCCACCTGGCGATTGGTCTCACAGCCTCAAATGCTTCAGATCTGGGAAGTTGCGCACTTTCTGCATCAAATCCCGCCGGATTTCATCTGGCGGTTGACCTACCCCTCTGAAAATATGAAAGTCAATGGGAAGGATTATCCCATATATTATGGAAAATAATAAAAAAGTTCCAAACCACCAACCAGTCATTGGTTGAATCATGTTGAATCCACTTCAATCATCTTCAATCCCCCCTGCAGATGAAAAGCCCCCCTTTGATCCGCCAGGAAACGCGTGGAGGACACCTGCGTCGCCGCACTCTGCGGGCGCCAATCTGACCTTGGCTGCGGCGTTTGTCAAACATGGCCATGGAGAATCCCATGTATGGCCGGTGCCAGAAATGGTGTTTTTTTGGGCAATTCATCTGTAAATGGATGTGTATATTGTACATGTATATAGAATAGAAACAACATTGTAAAATGGTTGTTTTAATATGTTTTAATGGGAAACTATGGGAAACTTTTGAAACTCATCTATAAATTACCGGAAGGTAGCTGGTCAATGTTCATGCCCAAATATAGGGCTTGACATGGCGAATGCCGAATGACGATAAGCCTCGCCCCTGACTTCTATGTAGCATGACTTGGAGGTGCAAATGATAGCAGTGGAATCAGACAGTCTTGAACGCAAGTCATCGAAACATAGACCAGAATCAACTAAGCATGGGTTTGTCTGAAAATTGGGTACCAATGGTTCATCATCATCTGCCTTGTAGCCTTATGGGTCTAGCCATGAATCACCCAATCAAGGACAACCCATGAGCCCAGCAGCTTATCATCACGCCCTTCTGGAGACAAACGGGAGGCCAGGCCTACCAGGAAGATTGACCAAATTTGTCCACTGTCATGTCTGATTATTGAATATCTGACCACGAAAGGTACGTCACCATCATGTCATTTCTGTTTCTTTAACTTCAACTTCTTCAAAGAATCTCCTGTAAAGCTAAAGATATAGAAAATATATGCTTGACTTATATATATAAACTCCATGGAAGGTGCTTGATACTAATCCCAGACAATCACAAGTCACAAACACGGCCAATCACACTTTTTGCTCTTGCCTTGTGCGATAAATCGATGGCTCTGGGGCCGGCTTGGCAGCCGACCATAGGGCGGTGGAGTGTCCATGGCTTTCGGTCACGGTGTATCTTTGCTGGCTTAGGTGGCTTGATGCCATGGGAGAAAATGCTGCTGTTGTCCACTGCAAATCCAAACCTTTATCCAAATATATGGGAGAGCCGAAACTGGAATGGATCAGCAAGTGAGCACACCGTTGCTTTCCTCGTGCTTAAGATATGTGGTGCCTACCTCCCAAACACAAAAATATTCTTCGGAAGAAAATGCCTCCGTATGTGGCGCGTGATCCTTGACTTGAGATGCCTGCAGTCCAATACAAATAATGTGTTCGTTCGAATCATAGCTAGCATAAAAACATACTCTGAAACCATCAAGACACTAGTATGGGTTGGACAATGGTTGGACTAAAGTCTCAAAATCCTTCACTGATCCCCCAATGAATATCCCAAAATAATTTTAACAGACTATATATCTCCTGGTATTGTACAGTTTACTTACCCACCATCTGGGGATATTTTGCACCATTTTGGATGGTCAAAGTTTGACCCTGGACATGCATTGAATACCAGCTGCTTGGCGCTTGACAGCTGGACATCACGAGATACAAAATCTGAGTATGTCTTGGGGAATGCGCCAAACACCCTTGGAAAGGGATCAACAAGGGAGTTCCAGTTATGAAAATCTGTACACTGCAATTTTTCCGCCAAAGTTGCCATCAAATATGAACAACTTATAGACTTTATGTAAATAATCAGTTGCTACCAAGTATTGACGTGAAGACCCTACGACCAATTTGCCGGGTTCGAAGTCTTAGGCCACCCCAATGTGGTCAGTTGGGATCATCCCGAATCCAATCGCTTAGGGATGTTTCGGGCACCAAACAGTTTGTGGTTAGCGAACCTTAGCGATATGCACGTTTTTTCCCTTATAGATCTTATAGTAGAACCAGAATTTCCATGGGCAAAACTACCATTTTGATCAATTTTGTTGGCAACATCATGTAACAACCATAATTTCCGATGGTGAAAACATGTGAAAACCACTTTAAGCTTATTCAAAAGACCTACAATTTTCGTCCATTTTCTTCAGTTTTTCCACATTTTTTTGTTCAAAGCAATCAGTTTGTCTCTGGCCCCTGCCTCTGTGGCTTGAAGCCACCAGATCGAGGCATCCCTTGCGCATGAGCACGTTACACACCTGAAGCGTGAGGGTATACCATGGTTGGTATACCACCAATGTTCTGCGATTTTTTTTCGAGGAAACCATGGTGAAATGATGGTGAAATGAGGTCTTAAACCATGTTTCATGGAGCAGCATGGTTTCAGACGATCCCACATCAATACTTTGGATAGTTTCTCTGGTTAGTCAATAGATTAATCTATGTCTATGTTATCATTTTATTATGTGTCGATTTGCAGAACACCGTGCTTTCAGCCACCAAATATAGAGGGGATCAATTCTAGGAGTTGGTCTTAGCCCTTTTCAACATATATGAGTCGATTTGAATCATCCCAGGGAGGAAAACAAGCATAATAACATATGGGATGATTTGAATCATCCCAGGTGGCATATTTGACTCATTTGAAACTGTTATCCAATAACCACTTTTTTTGAAACCAATAACCACCTTTTTTACAGTGCCACAGATCGTGGCTGAAATCCGGTGGCTCAATCCTGTGGCCTCACAAAATCTGAGCTGAGACAGAAGCTGTTGCTGTTTTCATCCGCATATCATCATGATTAAGTATGCTTTAAAATGTGCTTTACTCCCAGTACATAAGATATTATCATGAGTGTAATATTAATATTATCATATTATCACAATAATAATCATCATCAGTAGTATTATGTTTAATATGATTTAATTACCCATAATATTACTGACCATAGTATGTATAATAATAATCATCATCAGATGATAATAAACATTATATAACCAATAACAATAATAATAATAGTCATCATCATCATCATCATCACCAGTAGTATTATGTTTAATTACCCACATTTATATAACATATATAACCTTATAACCATACTGACCATAATCATCAATGAGAAGTGAACAAAAAATCCCAGCACCGGTTGGGATCAAAGGATCTGACGCAAACACGTTCCACTGGGTCGTCACAGGGAAGCGAATCCACCTGACTGGGCGCCAAGCACAACGAAACCACGGATCAACGGTTAGAAAAAGCTATGGCTATTATGGCTGGTATACACTTCGGGAGTTTTTAGATCATTATACAGTATCATTGTACATATGTCAACGAATAAATGGTTACCTGATGTTCCCTTAATCAGTATATAGACATCTTACACTTAATTTACAGTAATGTATTTTATCGGTTGGTAATTATTGCACAGTTCTTCGATTGATGACACATCTTGGAGTATCAATGACCATGATGGACAGGATGAATCGTGTCTTGAAGTTCGCCACCATGTTTCTTCGGATATGTGTGATGTATATCTGAATGGTCTGACCCATAGTCATTTGAGCATGGGCCCAACTTCCGTATATACCCCAAAATATTGGACGGCTCAACAGAAAAAGGATGAATTCTTGTCCCTTCCTGGGCCTTGAACTCTGTTGACTCTTCTCTCATACCACATTGCTAATGTTTGACCAAACAACGGGAAACGCGGTTCAAAGGTATGTCCACAATGTGGGGTTTATTCCAAGCCATACCTGGATTGATTCATGCAGGAAACCACGGGCTTTACGGCTGTAGCAAAATACAGGATTAAGCCCTGATGTTTTTTTCCAGTCAACCAATTCTGGGGGGAACACCAAAATCACATTCAGCAATGAAAAAACATTCAGCAACTAGATAACATTCAGCTTTAAACATATTAAGAATTATTAAGATGCATCCATATGATTTCAACATATGTCAACACTCACGTGAAAATCGTGAAAGCTGGGAGCCGCGCATGATGGGTTTTCCCATCACTTAGGCGCGCCCTTGGATCAACGGCTGCCATGCGAGGAGTTTGGCCAACCGGCACAGTGGTTTTGGAACAAGTACAACAAAAAAAAGTAGAAATTCAAAGATGTTCAATATTTAATCTGTGTTTACCGCAAATATCTGCAAATGGTAAATCAACACTAATCTCGCACCGAAGCACAAAGAGGATGTCAACCATTCTTCACCAACAAGTATGGCTTTGTCATGCTTTGTCAATATGGTATCCCAATTTTCAGGGTTGATCACTCGATATTTCCCAGTAAAAATATATAAAAATGAGCATTCTTCAAGTCATCCCTCTGGCATTCCATTCATAGTTGATTCGCAGGGATTCCCCTATTGGATCCCAATCCCAGTGAATCCAGTGGATTAATTCATCCCCAATATAGTGACATAGTGGGTAGAGAATCCAATAGGGCATAATCCATTGTAGTGGGTAATATTATAATATATTACCCTCTGGTAAATTAACATAGACCCTGGCAGATAGGGGTTGGAAGACTAGTTTCCATTAAAAATTTGTGATTTTCAGGGTCTATGTTTATTTACCATAGGGTATAATCCCGGAACTAATCATCAGCCACGGCATCAAGGCCCCAACAACATCGCGGATGCCTGGCGAACGCGGCGTTGCTGGTATCTATCCTCGTTTTCAACCGATCTTAACGGAGGATTCTCCATTTCCGGCTTAGATTGCTAGAGGTCATCGTCTCATCAACTTTCAATGCAAATACTTTCACATGTTTTCGCATCTTGCGGACAAAAGCCTGAGTATAATTGGATCACAAAAAGGTTCCTAATCTAGCAAACAAGTAAAACTCACAAACCTGAAATAAACAACTTTGGGATCATTCACTCCTCCTACTAAACACGAGGAGATACAACGATGATTGGGACACCTGGAAGCACAGATTCCAGTACAAAAGGGAGAGAAAAAGTACATCAAAAACACTGATTGGGATTTCCGACATGCACCAATATGCACCATGAAACAGTTGCAATGCCTATGACCGCCGTTGAACCACCGTTGGCAAATCAGGATGCGAGCCGTCACCGCGATGTTGAGCGTCATGGTGTCTGCACCTGGCCACTGTTTAGAGCCCGCGAGTTTGGACCCGTGGCTCGTCAACTGGATGTCGCCTTCATTACTTGTTTCCAATCGAAAAATACAGTATGTGATGGTTTCAACGAATATTCATCCCACTGTTTTTTCATCTGTTTGTAGTGTTTTTTCCCAAAAGTCTTTGGATGATTTGAATTGATTTGATAGGTCTATCATGATTTACCATATGGCTATTGGTCAAAACCCTGGCACCTAGTGAACCCCCAAAATAGCTGGTAAATGGATGTTCATCCCATTAGAATTGATAACAAAGGTTTTGACCCACCCCCATATGGTTTCCCTATGTTCCCTCCGTTGCAGCCTCGGGTGAAGAGAGCCCGCGACTCGCCCACATCGCACTTGCAGCGCACCCCTTGTGCTAGGCGAAGCAAACCTGGCTAGAGAAGTTTCGGGACATATGTTAGATGTATATGTATATATATATATATTTATTTATCTATTTATATATATATATTATATTAATTATAGATTAATTATATATTGATATACATATTTGTTGATAAAATATGATAAGATTCAATGATATAACATGCTATAATATGATAACACTCTATCAGTGGCTTTGTTTACAATTAGTATCAATTAGTGTATGTCCGTCAAGTTAATTCATTTGGTGAGAACCTCGAAAATAACATAAAATAACTGATTGATGAATATGTCTGGATGATATTTTTGGGAGCAGTGCCATGAAATCTTAGGGGTTTGGCTGAACCAACTAACATTTAAGATCATCTACCCTCTGGTTATGACTAACATAGCCATGGAAAATCACCATTTTTAATAGGTAAACATAGGTAAACCATCTATAAATGGGCCATTTTCCATGGCTATGTTAAATAACCAGAGGGTAAGTATCTCATTTTTCTACGCCAATCAAAATCATGATAACACACACTGTGACTTCTTGCGGTGTCAATCGCCATGGTCGCCATGTTGCAGGAAATACTTGTCACCATACCATCCCCACAGGGCATCGCATAAAAATCATTTCGACATCCCGTGTTTCCGTGTTTCCGTGTTTCCTCATCGCTGAAGGTACTAGTACTAGGTAATACTAGGTCTAGGTATTTATATCAACAAAGTTTATACATGTTTATACTATGGGTTTGAAAATAGGGTGCGTCCGTGTTGTGTGCCCCTAGTTTTCAGACACATCGAACCATCGAGTACCGTGGCAGCAGTGAACCTTTGGCCAAGCAGCTTCTGGATAGCACCATGGGTTCCAGCGGTGGCAGTGATCGCACCTGGCAGATCTGGCAGGTACAGGATTAGCTATGATCATCCAGTAAGTGCATTAGCTGTGCGTCAAGACCAACTAGAGAATGTTCCCAGTGTATCCTAACCCATAGGATCCATGTATGGTATATATGCTAACATTGGGGGTATATTGATGGTAAATGTTACCATATATGGCATACATGGATCCTATGGGTAATGTGTTATCCCATTTATCTTTGGGCTACAACTTATAACCCCACTAGCTAGTTATGCTAGTTGCCAGGGGCAACTTAGTACTCCCCACCTCCCCCGCGCTCTCCAGCTGCTCTTGCCGCATCTGTTGAATCCTCCACAAAGGCCCAACGTCCCCCAAGCCACAGCATCATTCAATGGCATCCATGGCTATTCAAACCTGGCTATTGAATGCCTATTTAAAGAAAGTATAATATAGTGGAAACAACTCTAGCAATTCAACCATCAACTCACACATCCTTGACTTGTCCCAGCTCCTTGACTCGAAATGCTTTTGAAGATCCGTCACCGTCGCTTTGGACAGCAGCTCCCGCGCATGCCTGGTGAATGGCTCTGGAATCTTCAAGGCTTCCATGCGGCTCATATTTGGACACTCCGATGATGGCTGACGGCTGGCAACATGAAACCCTCATGAAAGCCTCCAACATGATTGCCAAGAGAAAGCCATCCGGACGGTCATCCAGCCGTGACAAGTATGTCCATCACATTGTGACGAAAGGTCTAAGTCTGACGATCTAGGCCCTGACCCTACAGAAACTACCTTCTGGTAGTCCAACCAAGCAATGAACCTTTGCAAATGATCTTGGGATACAAAATGGGTGGCGGTTCAATTGCAAACTTGGACCAGCACATTGGCTCTACACACCCCTTTGCACATCCCAACAAAAATGGCCAGCAATTTACGTGCTACATCATTTCAAAAGTTTCGAATGAAATCTGTACATACTCCAAGAACTGTTGAACCTCAAAGACCCTGAAGGAAATTTCAAATTTCAAAGGATAATAATCCCTCAAGGCATATTAAATCCGTTCTTAAAAATTTTAAGGATATTAATTTATGATTATGTCCACCTCTATAGCTTATTCCTTGATAAATAAATGGTTTGGTGAACATAAATTTATGATAAATATATAATCCTTGAATTTATGGATTTTTGAATCACCTTGACCCTCTCACCAACTGGACCGCCTCTGCACAGACTCACCAAGCTCAGGCTTTGCCAGGTCATCCCTGAGATGGAGATGGTTGGAAATCAGCCCACCCATGGTAATCTTCTTAATATCTTAATATTATTTAATATATTTAAATATGGTTATGATAGTCTTGATAGTGATATGATATTGTTTTAGAAGTGGGTAAACACCACTAATAATTAATTAGTTCTATATGTTCTATGTTGAGTTCTTATGAAACACATGAGACGAAGTGGTTTACCATCTCCGAATCGCGCCTGGTTCGCCGGGTCATGGCGCTGCGAAAGAATGCATCCGCCTCGGCCTCAGAAAATCTTTGAAGGGATACAAAGATTACAAAGGCCCCTTAAAAAATCTCCTTTTTTTTACATCTCTGGGTATCTGAAATCTGGAAACTATGATAAACTATGGTGAGTTTCTGGTGAAGTTCTCTTCACACAAAGCCTGCTATGATATTTTGACGACAGAAAAAAGAACACAAAATGCATCACCCTTAGATCCTAAGGCCGGCTTGACAACGCCCTCAACTTGAGCAAGAATCTGTAGGGAATGACCCAACATGCGACCCCTGGATGATCCTCTCAAAATCAAGATCAAAACGTTGGAATTCATGTCATTCAATCCAAGAGCAAGTAGCAAACCTGCTTCCCATATATTTATGGTCATGCCGAACTGGCGACGACTTTCTGCAGCATCTGAGTGACAGAAAGGTTTTCCTTCTGCAAGAGCAAATCTCCAAGGTATCTGCCTTGGCAGCATTTGTTCAGCTTCTGCACTGTATATGTTGATCCCAAAAAAAATGGTTGCCCCTAAAATCATCGAAAATTCACTGCTAAAAATCATGATTGTCCCGCATTGCATAGGGATAAAATCAAGGGAACCTTCACACTTTGAGACACAGGCTACTTGAAATCATTCCAAGTAAGGGTATATGAAAGAATAAACGACAAATTTAATGGAGGATGTTTTTAGTTGTGGTTCGCACATTGTATAAATATTATCATTTATTATATTTGATATTATATTTGATATTTATAGTTGTTCTTCCTATTAGCGTTGCTGCTTTCGACTTTCATTGCCACTAGTTTCATGACCATCGTGTTTTGACTCAAACACATCATGTCACCAATGAACGTGCTGGACGGGAGCCACTTCCACTGGGGCAGCGTGCAAAGGGAGAAACCCACCGATAGCTCGGCTGACTGCAAAGTCAGCAATATGTACCTGTGAAATCAAGATAATCAAGCAAAGTCAGCTCTTCTGGATTCTTCTGGTAGTTTTTGACCCCCAATCATCGACAGGGCTTGTGAACACTGCTCGTTCTTCAATGGCAGCTTTTTGGGTCAGGACATGCCGACATGCCCATTGTCACCACATGGTTTCCCCAGGAGGCCGCACACATTGGGGATCGACTCTGGGCCCTCAGTGTGGTTTCATGGTTTAACCAGGATCGAAGAAGATTCCCAGCCATGTTCCACTGTGACCTTGGAAACTGCAACCATCCTGAAAGATCCTGAAAGTAAGTCAGTATCAAATTCAGTGTTCAGCATTACGGTAAAGAAGAATCAGCATTATAATCAAGTCCATGGATATATAATCAACAGTAAATGGTTATAGTCATAGTTATGATTAATCCATCTATTAATAATCAATCAATCCATATATCCATGTTTATCCATCTATCAATAAATGGATCATGCACAATGCAACTTCCCGGTCCTGTAGGTCTCATCAACTAAGCCCCCTGGCCGTGCACGGAGTGCACGGGCGGCCTTCCAAACCCGCAGGCCTTGGGTGGGGACCATCCAGGACTCCAGGAACTTCATTTTTTGGGGTGGGCACCCAAAAGTCCAACATGGCAATGGATAATTAGAAGAACTCAAAATATCTCAAAAAAAATCGAGAAAATTTAAGAAAATAACATGTTCGGGAAGAACATTGTCAATAAATCGTCCTTTTTCCAGTGCCAGAGTAGATTCTAATAGATTCTAGAGCGTGTCTAGAAGAAGAATATGGGTCAACGGGCAAATCATCTTGAGCCAGAGCTGTATGATTTGGGATATTCTGGGAAGTTTGGATTGAACATTTGGATGACTCTGGGTGGATGTTTGAATTGGTGTTTCACATGTTTTGGGATGCAAGCACCGGATCTCCTTTTGCATTCATTTATTTCAGAGGATCGCTCAATCAAGTGAAACAATCACGGCGTGTCACGTCAAGGGCTTCATAACTTGGCGGAAGCAGCATATCCTTGCAGTAGGAGCTGGATAAGTGATGAACGATGCACATGTTTGCTGCCAGTAACACCTCAAGTAGCATCTACTCAAGTCTGTGAACGTCAGGTTCAGTGACGATTTTGGGTGTCCGCAAGGCGGTTTTCACCTTGCCATCACCGTGCCGTCTTAAGGGTTTACACGCATTGGCTACATATGACTGTTGCGGCTCGCTTCCATTTCACGCGCAACCGCAGGGGCACACGACGCGCTCGCGGCGGGTCAGGGCGGCGACAGGGAGTGGAGCAGCGCTTGAAGCTTTCAGTGGCACTGTGCTCAGCGGGTTCACCGTGGCCTCAGATCTCAGTTTTGGGAAAACTAATGAGAAATCATGGTTTCTACCCTTCAGGCCCTTCAGGTAGAAGACTATAATGTATATTATACTTTTATGTAATGTAATGTTAAAGCATAAGGCTTAAGGGTTTCTTGTTGTTGGCTGCTCAATGCTGCTCAACAAAAAAAAGTAATGAAAAAACAATTTACATGGGCACCGGCGCCGGATAGAATCATGAACTTGTGAGTCGCTGGCTCACAAAATGATGTGAAACTCAGAAATTGACAGCCGCAAAGTCCATTGATGTCCATTGGCAAATAGGGACTTGATTGGAAAAAAAGGACTGAGGCCTCTGAACATCTGTAATTTTAAGTAATTTTCTACTGAGATGGATTGGGTCTTGCCGGAAACTACCAAATTCTTTCATTGACCTACCTGGAGAAGCAGAAACCTCAAATGTTCTGCTCATATGGGAAATAGTCGTCATATGGCCAAGGCCAATGGGAAACAAACACGAGATAATGAGGGGCTTCCAAGTGTTTGAAACCCTGTTGGGTGTCAATTTCTTGCAATCCACATGTAAACTGGGAAAGAAATGGAAAGAATACATACCAAACTCCAAATCTTGCAGTTACTACACACACTACGCCCATCCTGAAATCATATCCCTTCCATTTCAATTCCTTCGGCAGCCACAAATTTCCGCGTTATTCAGACTCAAGGCACCTGCAAAGGGCGAGAATATGCTGCTGGAACCTGAAGGCTCAAGCGTCTGGGTGACCGGCAGTTACTGCAGAACATGGCAAAAAAATCAGCATGATGTGGAGAGGAACGACGAATGGAAATCGATTGGAAAACTATATATGAACCTCAAAACCACACAGTTGCATCTCCGTTTTGACACTGAATGCGCAACTGTCTTGGGTACTTGAGACAAACATGGGGGAATACGGGATACCGCGAAATTGCCATGTTCAAGAATATGATGATAAACCAAGGATAATGTAGGCTTCGGTGATTTTCCCTGACATGTTCAGACACGCCACTTTGAATAAAGCCTCACCGGGATTCGAAATCTGCTGAAAAGCTGGACGTGGACGTGGCAGGCGTCGGCCCCGGAAACCATCCAGTTTGGGATCGGGCCCGGTGAACGGTGACACCCATTGTCGGTAACATTCCTCGGTTGGGGTGTCATCAATAAGGGCAGTTTTCCCACAATTTGGATCGTGATGATCGTGGTATGTTAAACTTAAACTGTGAGGTTAGAGCGGTCTTTACTAAATGGCAGGGTCTGAATTGATACAATGAGGTTTGCACTTGGTATGGGGTTGTTGATCTCACGGGATCTGTGATGGAAACCGTATACTGCATCAGCATCCCGCGGGGTAATACGATGCAAATGATATGGAGGGGTTGCATGATGGACATTTAATGGATATCTGATGGATATCTGATGGATAGTATGGGTCGCAGTTGCTGATGGCATGAGCCACAGACACGTACATCTCATCATTCTACAACATTTGCATCCCACCCACCCTTCAACCAACTTGGAATCGGTCCATATTATACCACCAAACAACGTGATTTAAAACAACAAAAACAGATGGACTGGCTGATTAATCCAAAAAATCTCGAAACATGACCGTGGAATTTAATTGTGGATCTGTTGGCAACCCAGGTTTGACCCATACCCTCATAATGCGAAGCTTCCAAGCTGGGCCACAGGCTAAAGTTTCCAACGCCGCTCCAGATCCGCATCGCTTTGGCAATGGACACGGCATAGGCATTGGCTTCAAGCTCCATTCGCTTGCGCATCTCGGCTGGTTTTCGGCTTCAAGTTGCGTGTTTTACAAACTGACACAACCACTATCAAGAAATGCCACCACAACTTCAGGCTAGAACCTTGTAGCACCACATGAGATTGCGGACAAACATGTTGGTTGAGCCAGGCACCCAAAACATGAAAGTCTTTTTAGGGATCATCCAAAAACAACTTGCAACACTTAAACATACTTAAACAGAATTTGATGCCGAAAAAAATACACCCCTAACAGTCCCTAACGGGTAACATGGGTTTGCCGCTGCCTGGGTCAAAAAGTACCAAGGCACGTACAAAGGGTCCCACTCCGGCATTGGGATTGGTGCTTCCCACACCTCTGCCACCAGGCACCGAGTTTGCAAAGCTACTGACATGGCGTTCCATCTTGACAAATCAGAGGCTTTCAATGGCTTTCATCTGAAAACTCGGAGGCATTTTCTGCGATGTATCAAGAAAACTGTCTACATTCGTGTTGAAACATATTGGATGTGTTGCAACTGCATCACCACACTTTTTGGCCGAGAAACTCTGCCACTCACCAGGGAAAATACAACGTCTCCCCCCAACTCGCTGATAACGGCTTCACTCAGGTAGTCCTAGGCAGGGCACAGGTCGCGTAGGGTCAACAATCCAGGAAACTGGAACAGAAACATGTTTTACAGCTCATTGATGCAATCTTGTTCCGTTCTGTGGGGGATTTGTTGAAGCAAGAACATGTTTTACACGGAGCAAACTCATGAATCACCTGAAGTGACAAGTTGAGGAAAAAAACATGTCAGTCTGGCCATTCCGGTAATTGAAATCACGTTTCACATCCATCTGTAGACCAACCTGGGCTAACCAACAGAGTCAGCCGTGTCCTGGTAGTCCACCAGCACCAGAAGGCGCACGCGGGACCGCGGGAAGCGCGCCTTCAGCGCGTGGAAGAGGTTCGGGATCGCCCGCAACTCATCGGTGCAGTTCACCTCGGCGGTTCAGAGTTCAAAGTGGACCACGGAACTTGGATCAAATGGCATTACCAGATCTAATTGCACTGATGATGGGATGGATGTGCCACAAGATCTTGCCATAGTGCAACCAAGCAACAGAGCGAATAAAGACAATGTGTTCCTTGCGGTGGCCACAATGAAAGGCAACATGTATTTCGCCAAAGCATCTCTTTCGACATGTGTGATTATTATGTCCACAACCGTTTCTTTTCCAAGGCATCATCAACAAGAGAACTGGACCAAAGCATACCTAAAGACATCTGAGAAATTCTGAGAACAAGAAACTGGGGCATGGGATATGACATGACCCAACTGGTTGGTCACGGGGCCGAACAAGAAACTGGGGTAGGTACATGACCCAACTGGTTGGTCACCGGGATGGTTTTTGGCTTCGGGTCGGGTTTAACCGCATTATTGTACAGTGAAAACTGTAAAACCTCTGCAACTGGGGGATTCCACACATTGCCTTCCGCTGCTGCCAAGCTGCATCCGACATGGTGAGGAAGCGCTCCTTCCTTCTCTCCATTGTCTGCTGCACCTGCCACCCGCAGTGGAACTGAGCACAACAGCTCCACAACATAGAACTGATTCAACCAATGGATTTCAGTCAAAGGAGAACCTACTGGATGCCGTTCTTTTGTTCCCCCAAATATATCCGTACTTGAATATATGGAGGTTCCTGTAATTGTTCCCTTCAACGAATTCTGGAATTCAAAATCTGCACATGCCATTGCCTGCTACAATCGTCCCTCCACGAAGGATATCCAAGGATCTAAATAATGAGTGCCGCATTTTGTACCCCACAGATCTATCCCGTCGTGGGCTTCGACAATGCAGTCCATCCCAGGGTCCAATGTTTGGATGGTCCGATGGTAGCGTGGGGTTGGCAACTGCAGCTTTCTCTCAGGTCAACTATGAAGGTGTTTGGAAGGTCCCCAGCAATGCAAGTGACCATCCATCATCATCCATCAATCCTGCTCGTTCACACATGAAAACCGCAAAAAATTGACCCAACGACTCTTTATCGGGAGTTGGATGGGCCCCAGTAACATCCAACAACGAAGCATTTAGATCCATCAAAATCCATCAAATCAAGTAGCCCAATAAGAAATTGAAGGGGTTGTGACGGTTATGATACGGGTTGTGAGCCCCAGTCACCTATCATATCCTCACATCATGGATCCGGCCTCCTTGTCCCTGATGTCATGGTGCCAATAACTGCCGCCCCAGGCCATAGGCAACACCCGGCTGCCGCAGGCTTGGGTGATTGGGGCTTCCATGGTCATGAAGTCCTGCAACGGATCACATGCGGATCGGATGGCTGATGGCTATCTTGGCTGGAAGTATCTGCAAGACTGTGGTCTTGGGAGACAACCCCTCCGTCCTGAAAGTTGGTCGCCAACAATTGGGTGACCTCACTCCAACAACATATTCGGAAGACGTCGGAAGATATGAAAGTAATTACTCAGTGTAAGTCAAGCGGGTTTGTCCTGAATGGGGCGGTCTACCCCCAAATTGATCCAGACTGAAACTTTGACAGAAAAAATGATGATAAACCACTGGATTTTGATTTGACCCTATATTTATGAACCCACTAGATTCGTGTACTGTCTACCTACACTTCTACCGCCCTATCCATTTTCATCATTTTGACCTTGTACATCACTTTTCAATTACCTTGGTGTATAAACCATCAAACAAATGGCTTGATTTTTTTGGCATCCGCAAAAATTGAACCATAATCCCGTGAATCATCATTATCCCATGTGTATCCATTTCTCCATTTCCTGACAACCCATATTTTGACCATGCAATCACATCATGTAATTTTGTATAATTGTGTATTCTCTGGACCACTTTGGAGGGTTGATGATTTTGTTCTGGAGGCTTCCTAAGTCATGAGGGTTCCCCAAATTCATCCAACGGTTATTATTTCTTATCAATGGGAACACCAATGGTTTGGGATATCCATACCTTAGGAATCTTGAGGACAGTTCTATATTTTTCATGCCCTAGGTAAAATCGCTGGGATTTATGGGTGTTTACACAGGGATTTTCAATAACTCTATATAGGGTCTAAACATATTGGAACCATTTGGAACCTATGTATTTCAACCATATTTTGAACAGATATGAACATATGGGTGTGTCTGAAAATAGTGTACCCCTACACCCAATGGTTAATGATCATTATCCCTACTAAATGGCTATAATTGGGGGTATACCCCATTTTCAGACATACCCATATGAATATATACTTACCAGATAAATGTCAGTTTTTGACCCATCCCAATATATGCCTCAATTATGTGCCTTAAGGTGTGCCAAGGCACGCCCTCGCAGCGGCTGCGCATCCAATCGAAAGGCCCTGCCGCGCCTCGGAGGTTCAAGCTCTGCAAGGCCTGCGCGACCCCACCTCGGTGTTGACCCAAAAAAACGGGCCACACGGGTCTGAAAACGGCTGAGACTTGCCATTCTGATGTGACGAAGATGTGGGAAATTGATGGAAATTCTGGGAACATGATTTTGAAAAATGGTCGAAACTTGGATGATCCAATTGGTGTTGGAAACGTTTAGAACATTTTAGAACCTACGCATGTTTGTTATCGTCTTGACCCATTGCAGAGCAGTTGTATGGGGCAAAAAGGCAGTTGCAAGCCATATTCCGACTTCAGGAATAACCATATTACAAGTCTACCGCGTGTCTTGAAGATGCAAGGGGCAAAAATTGACCAGAAACTGTACAGGTCCGTTGGATTCATTCTCCCAAACAACATCACAAATAACATCTAATATCAAATACAGTAATAGACATATTTAAAACATCCGCAGGCGGTGATGATTTGAAGATCACCGCCTCAACGATCCACAACTGTCCACTGTCGAGGCGCAAAAGCTTCCCAAGCTGACGAATTTGGTCTTGCTTAGGATCTGCTTCATCTTGGGATCTTCGAGCCCCAAGCAGCTCCTGTTTCATGGCCTTTCCAGCCCTGGAAAGGCCATTTTTTGTGGGATATCAATGATATCAATGATATCAATGGATATCAATCGTCTCAAGGGCCCCAACATATCAAGCATGCCCAAACCAATCCCAAACAATGAAACTCATCCGACAAGTTTCCAGACACATCCAGAAGTTACACAGTCCTCCGCTGAAGCTGGAGGGTGGGATGAAATAACGGATCTCCCCGCACGGTTTCTTCAATGTCGGCCATCATGGCCTGCAGTTCCACAAACAAAGCTGTAAATCGAATCAAAACCACCAAAACCCCGAAGATTGGAACATGTTGGAACCATACCATCCATTGCATGGTAAGGTATATGCCGATATGTAAACCCAAAAAATGCCTGAGTGTGGCGATGTGGGTAGTCAAAGCTTTCGAGTTCCAAACTGGAATGTGCAGTTTTGAGTCGCTGGCTGACGAATGTTCAAGCGGCCGGAAAGCAAGCTGAATGTAAGCACAAACAGCTGCGCAAAGCAGTTTTAATCATGAGAAATCAATGGGGGTTGAAATTCCAGGGGGTGGGTTGGCCACCCCTTTTTGTAGCTACAAAGCCTTGAGCCAACCCCACCTACTACCAAAATGGGATCTTGAGTTCAAAAAAGACCAAAAAAAAACCTACCAAAAGGAAGCGCCCAGCCCTTCCCCCCTACTAAAAGACAATGTGATTTTAGATGTCTATATAGATGTCTAAATGGATCTAAATGGCCCATTTTGTTGAAGATTCTTAGAACGGGATTCCTTTTTGTAGGGAGCCCATTTTTCATTGATTTTGGGTCTAAACATGCCCAAAAAAAAACAAAAGGTAGTGAACCCCACCGGTGACCCCTGGGGATTGCTAGGACGCATCAGATCTGTGGATTTTTTCTTCGCGTGATTCGCGTGAGTCACAAGATGTCTTTTTCAGATCCTGCGTTTGCGCTGGGAATGTCCCATTTCAATCGAACAAACCGACGTGTTAGTTCTTCTTTTATATGTCACACATAATTCTTCTAAAGTTGTCTTCAGCCTTGCTGGGTTTAAGTTTGGATTACACTAGGCGATCGGGTTCGAATGGGCAGGCCTTTTTGATCTTTTTGTTGGTGCATGTCACTGGCAAGCCCTCTAAACAGATTTGGGGCCTACCGTTGACATTCGGTAAACCAATGCCGAACCTGTACCAATAGAATCGGAACATCTGTTCATGACTTTCCCTATTCGAGTTCTTATCCAAAATGGCTTCTTTGGGCAGTTCTTGTTTTTTTTTGGGGAACCCAAAAGGCATGGACTGTGAAATTCTCCGGATAAACCAGGATTTGAAAGGATGCAACGGTTTTCATGGGCAAGCCTTTTTTTATCTTTTTGTAGGATTGATGAAGGGGGTACCCTTTTTGTAGAGAGCCAGCCCGGATTTGGGGTAACCATCCACTTCTGCAAGCCTGTGCCAAATCTTTCCGAATAGAACCGGAATATCCGTTGTTTATTTCCTTTATTCAATATCCAAGGTGGCTTCTTTGAACATATTTTAATACTTTTGGAATGCAACTGTTAGCTCCTTGGCTCCCAATTCAAAAGGGAAAATGCATATCTGGTAAACTAATCTAATATAGCCATGGAAAATCTCCATTTTGAAGTTCCGTAAATCATCGAACGAAATGGGCCATCTATATATATATATATATTACATACACCGTTGCTATGTTACTCCACACCCCCCCAGTCGCCACATCGGTGATATCGCCAAAGGGCAGGTACAGCACATCGCCCGCGCCCAGGGTTGCCTCCTGAAAATGAGTCCAGGGCTGAATTCCCCCCTGCCCGTTGCGATGAGCATCCAGCAATGGGGTTTTATCCCCACTAGTAATGCTTCATATACGTTTCATAGAATCATAGATCCATTTTCAGTGGTTGATAATGGTTAATGGAGGTTAATAGTGGGCAATCCCGTCCCCCAATCGTGTGAATTATGCCTCTAATTTAGGGCCTGCAAGATGAATATGGGGTGTATTTAATCTTAGGGCCTTAGGGGTATGGGATTGATACATATCTGAAAGCGTCGGCTGCATCCCTCCAAGTTTCTTGCTTATGTCTCCAGTCCCGTAGGGGGATATTCCTCAAAAATGCACATGTTGCATAGACATCTCTTGAACCCTGATTCTCCACATATGGAGTAATTACACATATAATAATACATACATGTTCAAGCCATTTTAAGGAAAACATGTTGATCAAACATAACATACCTATGTAATAGGTACATTGTATGAGTTGCAGGGCAGCTAGCCATGGACCAATACCCAAGTATCTTCGTGAACTTGACAAACATAGCTTTAAATTTGGGCGCTTGTAGACTTAGAGTTTGCTGCAGATCACTCCCATTTTTCATACAGCATTGTCTTGCAAATTGAAATCCCCCCATTTCCTCTGCTTTGAAATGTATTGAAATGTTATGGTCCTGTTCAAATGGCAAAAAAATATATAATGTAAAATAATGATGCGAAATATTCTATGGGAAATTCAGCCATGTTTGGAGAAATCATGACAAATCCAGCTCATATCATATTGTTGCTTATTATCTTATTCATATCCTATTGATTACCAGATATGGAAATTACCAATTCTATCAGAAATTCTATCCCCATTTTTGTGAGCTGAGCCACTCTGGGCCCCCCGAACCAGCAGAGCTTTGGGTCTCGGGGCTGAGACCGGTAAGCCCTGCAGGGGTCGCATCAGCGTCAACCTGACGTGGCTAGCGTTGTGGCTGGGTGAAACCCAAAAGAAACAGAGTCAAATGGATATGGTACCCTAAAATAGCTAGTTAATGATGTTTATTCCCCAAAAGATGGTAAGCATAGGTTTTGACCCATCCCCAAATTGGTGCAAGCCTTCCACAAGTTGAGGGATAATCAAGTATCAAGAAATATATAGAAATATAAAACCGATGATAAAGGATTACAGAACTAGCAAACATGCGGAACATGATCAACTATGGTTGAGAATAGTTGCAACGATCACGTTGGCTATAAGCATCAAAATTGGGGAAAACAACCTGCAAACATCTTGGAAAGTTCTCAAGTGGTGATGGAATACAAATTGCTGGGAACCACCACGCAGCAGAATTTGTCGCACTGATGACAAAGGATCAACGGGTGAAAAATAGACAAGTTACATCAAGTTGCTCTACAGGAAAGTTCTAGATTTCATGGAAGAAAAACGTGGGTTTCTTGTGAACTAGGGGCTTCCCATGCTGATCAAATCCCGAAGGCATCAGGTTTTTTCTAAACCCCAAGGCATCGTAATCATCAACCAAGCATAGTTCATCAATTATATCATTATCCTGTTCCAAGCCGCCATATTCTTGATGTTCATATCCCCATCGACCTCTAATCTCAACCTAGGTTCAACAAATATCATGGTAATTGCTGATGTACGTATGCGTCCCAGTATTTCACAGTGCACCAAGGATCCCTGGGCGGCCTGCGATTCCCCAAGAGTTGCAACATCAGCACGTCGGACTCGGAGGCAAGCAACCTGGAGATCAACGGAAGGGCTTAGGGGGTGGAACCTATGGCAGATTCTGGTACAAATAGGTATAGGTGAGTATAGATATTTTTCATATGTCTATATTACAATACAACCATCATCATACTATATATGATCATACTATAATCATACTATAATCTATAATATATATATATATATGATTATATATATTATATGTGTATATTCTGATGTAGATAACATCTTCCAATCAAACACAAATACAGCATGTATCTTTCAATCTCTGCATTCCATCGACTTCTGAAGCTCCACCCTGCGATCGACGTGCTATGCCATTTCACAGGTTCACTTTCTCACATGGATTAAGGTCAGGCATGGTCAAGCTAGCTTCCAACATTAAATGGCCCAGCTGACATATCCTGGCATAAGGAAACAAAACTATAAATGATCATAATATATCCCAATTGAACATATCCTTATCATTAACAATCCTGGAAAAATATTCCAATTCAATCATATGGCAGTGTCAAAACCAATAGTACCCCTGTAGTTCACATCAAAATAGCTGGGATTTATGGATGTTCATCCCACTAAAAATGGTACTCATAGGTATTGATCCATACCCATATATCCAATCAGAAATCTAAAAATCGCATTCAATCCCCAGCTGCTCCACCGTCAATGCGCGCAGGCGCGCCTTCCATCCTCAGGATCTACCAGGAGACGAGCAGATACCTCAGCTGAACCCGTGTGCTGATCTTGCCAAAACACAACAGGAATACAGGAATAACAAGGAATAACTATACAGCTCAGGCTGTATTCCTGAAATATTCTGAAATCAGCCCAAAAATTTCCCAGTGTGTATCGGCTCAATCATCTGAACATGAACCATTTTCATCCATTTTCCATAGCGCGAATATGTTCAATTACCAGAAGGTAATCTTGAAAATAAAGTACCGGTAAATTAAATTTTGGACAGACCACGACAAACCATACAGGAACTTCTGACCGTTGGGATGCCGTGCGAAGCCAAAGGCAGTTTCCAAGGCCTTTGAAAAGGTCGGGTATGGGGCAAAGTTTCTCGCTGGCAAACAGTCGAAAAATGGCCATTTATAGTTGATTTTCCCATTAAAAATGGTGATTTTCCATAGTTATGTTAAATTACCAGAGGGTACATGTTTGATTTTGTTTGGATGTCCATGGACTCAATCATTTAAGAGGTTTAGTTTCTACTGACCCAAAGAATTTGCCGGAAACCCGCGATATTTCATGGTAAACATTGTGATTTCCGGTCGATGTTCCCAACCAATTCATTGAATCCACTGCAGCTTGCCACCCCGCCTTGCAAACAGCAAGCAACCAAGGCAGGTAATGCTCTGCACCAGTGAGACTGGCAAGTTGAAGTGGGAAAAACTGCGCAACACTGAAGACATCTACCGAAACCCTCATTTCATCTCATTCCACCATCTCATCAAGTGGGATTTTCAATATGTCACCCCAGTCCAGCCGCCTCAAAGTGGCTTGGTCCAGGTATGCCATGAAGACATTCTCCCGCAGATGAGGTTCTCCTGCGGTTCCACAAGATTCCACATGATTCAACTGGATCCTGTCGACCAATTTTGGAGGATTTTTGTTGGTCCCCAATAGTTACCGCATCGACTTCTCTGGTCTCCTCTTCGATGCGCACCGGTCCTTAGATGCAGCATCGTGGGAGCTAGTGCCCTGAAGAAAAACAATGGACCTGCTAGAAACTATATAACTATAATATATATATATATATAATATGATGAATATATGTATATATATATTTAAAGAACATGATACGTATATGTATAATATGATATACCATATAATTTTACATCATATATATAATATAATAACAATAATAATAATCATAATAATAATATATTATATATAATATAAATAATATATAAAATATCATAATATATATATTATAATAAATATAAAATATATAAAATATATAAAATATATAATATATATAATATATATAATATATATAATATATAATATATATAATATATATAATATATATAATATATATAATATATATAATACATATATAATATATAATATATAATATATATAATATATATAATATATATCATATATATAATGTATATAATATATATAATATATATAATATATATAATACATATAATACATATAATATATATAATATATATAATATATATAATATATAATATATATAATATATATATAATATAATATATATAATATATAAAATATATATAATATACATAATATATAAAATATATATAATATATATATAATATAATATATATAATATATAATTTATATAATATATAATTTGTATAATATATATATATAAAATATACATAATATATAAAATATATAAAATATAAATAATATAAATAATATATCTAATATATATTATATATAATATACATAATATACATAATATATATAATATACATAATTTACATAATATATATAATATATATAATACATATAATATACATAATATATATAATTAATAATAAATATATATATATATATATTATTATTTATATTTTATATAATATACATAATATACATAATATATATAATATATATAATATATATAATATACATAATATATATAATAAATAATATATATATATATTATTGTTTATATTATATATATAATATATATAATAAATAATATATATATTATATAATATTAAATATAATATATAATATATATTATATATATAATATAATATATAATATAATATATATAATATATAATATACATAATATACATAATATATATGATATACATAATATACATAATATATATAATATATATATATAATATACATAATATATATAATTAATAATAAATATATATATATATTATTATTATTTATATGATATATAATATACATAATATACATAATATATATAATATATATAATATATATAATATACATAATATATATAATAAATAATATATATATATATATATATTATTGTTTATATTATATGTATAATATATATAATAAATAATATATATATATTATATTATATCACATATAAAATATAATATATATATATAATATATAATATATATAATATATATAATATATATAATACATATATAATATATAATATATAATATATATAA
Source organism: Cladocopium goreaui (assembly GCA_947184155.2). Classification (NCBI taxonomy): domain Eukaryota; class Dinophyceae; order Suessiales; family Symbiodiniaceae; genus Cladocopium; species Cladocopium goreaui. The sequence goes on along the minus strand of CAMXCT020001169.1, from coordinate 576,431 downwards.
TATATATAATATATATCATATATATAATGTATATAACATATAATATATATAATATATATAACATATAATATATATTTATATATAATATAATATATATAGGTCAAAATATGGATTTGTCCAAAATTGGAGGACCCAAAATGGCAATCTTCACTGGGAAAATGATGATCAACCATGAGATGTGCTGTCCAGAAATGGACAAATACCCCAATAGTGGCAGTCTTGATGAGAAAAAACGATGATAAACAATGATGAATTTCAAGGTACCCGATGTGTGAACTGATCAAACGCAGAGATATAGTAATATACATTGTATATATAAAATATATCTAATTAAATATATACATATATATATTACAATATTATATATAGGGGAGTTGTTCAAAATCAATCAAAATTATGGTTCCCGAAAACTGCCCTTACGCCGCGCTTTCGCGACCCTTTCGCGCCCCATCAGAATCGGGACACGGAATTATGATCATGCTTTCCTGTGCATATTTTGTATAAATAGTGGTATTCAGACCTTTTGCGAAACTTTCGCCGCGTTTTCGCGGCCTTTCGCCACCGCAGCAAAAACACGCGTCCATATCTGCAGATGTCACTTGGATACTAAAAGTCTTGCGTGGGTTTTTGAACGATTCCCATATATTATACAGTATTATACAATATATTTACAAGAATGCTAGCAGCTAGGGCGTTGACGCAAACAAAATGTTTGTGGTCAGAACAAACATGGTGATTTTGATGCAAATCAAACACATGCTAAACTTTTGCTCTCATCGATTCAGCTACACAAGACTTCGCTTTCGCAGCATTTTTTTTTGAAAATGACCCGCCCTAAACCACTCAAAACATGACGGGTTGCTTTCACCCCAAGCCGTTGGAAAGCAGAACTTCCCAGGGCCACCTCTTTTGATACGAACCATCTGGAACGAATTGCTGAAGTTATCATCTTACAGATTTTGTTTGGGTGCAAATCTTGTCACCACACACTTTCGCATCGTTGCAAGCGTCGAGCACGGTTGGGACCTGCGCTGCACTTGTGGAACACTGGGCTTTGGAAGTCACTGGGAAATATCCAAGCGTCTTTTCTGGCCACTTGCATCTTGAATTGGGCATACAAGTAGGTAGTTATAACCTAGATTATGTTAATGTCATTTGATGTCATTGCAAACGTCATCATTACTCAATGCTGTCAAGAACCCTTTTCTACCAAGGAGAGATTCTCCGAGATCCACCAAACACATCGTTTCGAAGGGGATCCCTGTGTCCTCAAGCTCTGCGACAAACCCTATGGAGGGGCTATCTTTCCCACTGGGTGTATCACCTTACCCAACATCAGGATCCCACCTGGTGCCCTTGCAAAGAGCCTCGATCACTTCATCCATACCTCCACATACGTGGAATTATTGAGCCAAAGCCCTGTGAATTATGCATTGAGGTTATCTTAAGCATCAAATTTGCCAACGTGTAATACGTGTATTTGTAGGAAAATGATCCATGCAAAGGTTCCAAATACAGGGACCCGACAATGTCACGCCTAAGTCACTCCTTTTTCTTTCCCCGCTTGTGAACGCAACATCAAGAAGTCATGCCTAAGTCATGCCTTTTGGTCTTCCCCCATTCTGAAAGCAAGCGTTAAAACAACCCTTTCCAAATCGGAACTTTTCATTTCTGCTGTTTCTTTTCCTCCCTGCCATGGCGATTCAAGGATTCTTCTTTGCCCACTTTCTTCCCAAAACAGGTTTACCTGTATGGGGTTCTTACTCCTTTGAAAGGGTTGCATTCCTGGGCCGCATGATTTTGCTTCTGTCTCCGGGTTTACGTTCCTGGTATGCTGGGTCCCTGGGTGCTCTGGGCCGCCTGGTCGTACACTATTACACTTGACTTATATATCTCCCGCTTGTCTCCCACTCACCTGCATGATTCTACACTTGTCTCCCATTTGTCTCCGATGTGTACTTCATGCTCACTGTTCACATGGAATATGCCTTGCCTGCAGTAAACTTTCCAAAAAAAAACATTCCATCAAAACTTACAGCAACTGTTCCTGGAACTCCAAATAACCAAACATATCCAAAAATGATAAATCTGATTTGTTCTTCACCAAAACATCCATGTTTTGATGTGGGAAACCTTCACAAAAGACAAGTTCAACAATGTTTGTAAAGCAATGGTTTATACCACCCAAATTTGGATGGGGGCTTAGCATCCATTAGTGGTAAAATTGGGGGTGGTGCATCCTGTTGCTTTACCTACACCCCTCATTTTTGGGGTTTTGGGTTCCCCACTTGGTTCCTTTCCCCAGCCGCGCCTACGTTGGCCAGCAAACCTGGAATTTCTGGAGGTCCCAGAAAGTGGGCAGCCATAAGCCAACACATCTAGAATATCCCCACTTAACCCTACTAGAACCAAACAATATCTAGATATTTATATCCCCATGTACTTAATCTTAATCATAAGACATTAGCATAAACTCCAGCCGTAATTATCACCATCTTTGGGGAATCAACTCCATCAGGTTTCCTTGATCTTTGGGGAATGCTCAACCTGGGCCATTTTTGACCTGTGCCCCGCCTTTGGCTGCACCATCGAGGTAAAGGGGCCTGCAGTCAGCCAGCCACGGTTGGTTACCGCTATGTTCAGGCTGTTCAGGAGTCAGATGGAGTCAGTTTCTACTTGGTGGGTGGTGTAACATATATGTATGACATATTATACGTCGCTGCAGAAAAGGGATTGTATCACAGAACATGATGCAAGTAAAACAAAATGATGATTTACATACCTGACAATGACCGGTCACGCGATCCAACGCAGTCCAAAAATAAACACTATCTATCCACCCACCCACCCATCCATCCATCCCCAGATGTACAATTCGTGTCTGAAAATGGGGTACCCCATTCCATCCGTACCCCATTCCATCCATGGCTGCGCACCGCTTCTCCCTTCGACTCTGCCAGAAGTTGGAGGTCAGAAGCTCCTGCGCAAAGGACCTGTGGCCGGAGGAAGTCCCATGGTGGGAGGAGGTTTGATCAACAAAAAGAGTGGTTTTATCAGTGCAAAAACGCCAGCTTGGCAAAACACGGTGCTTTTGATAGTATTTCACCAACATTCACCAGCAATAGTTTCGGGTTCACCAACAGAAATGCGGGATTGAACTGAACTCAATTCATAAGCAGAAACTTGTGTTTAACGGAAAGAAAACGCGGAAAACACGAGCGATTCGCCAAGAAAAAACAGATTTAACACCCCACAAAATTGTAGTTTTACCGAAAATTTGGGGGTTAAGATTGTTTGAGCGACAAACATCGGTATATCTGACATGTGGGTATTTATATAACAAAACAAAAAAAAACACAACCAAATTAATACGTAACATAAAATGGCGAACTTATCAGCAAGAATTGGAATCTAACCAACAAAACGTGGATGTAATCAGCAAACATTGGCTTTAATTAGCCAAAATGGAATTTAAAATTTAAACAGCAAAACATGACTTCGCCAATAACCATCAGAGTAATTGCCGCCAATACCAAGGTCCGCCAGCCAGGGGACTGCAAATGGACTGATTTATTTTGCAAATTTCTTGCGTACTCATGTAAAATCAGTTAAATAAATTCATGTAAAATTCATAATTAAATTGTTGCCGATAAAATCCATAAATTGTTCACGTTCTTGTGTGTTTTGTCTTGAGACTTTTTCCCGAAAAGGCTACGGCTAGGGTCTATCCAGGCTGATCTATCAGGGTGAAGCATGAAGAACAAGGTTTTTCTGCATATGATTCAACTGCCAGTGATTGGGTCATGTTTAGGGGGACGTGGATCAGCAAAATTTGTGTTTGTTAATGCCTCACATCACTTGCACAGTTGAAGATGTGTATATATAATTATATACGCTCGTTGGTAGCCTCACACAATGACAAAGATTGTGATACACATCTAACACAAAAAGTGTTGTGACAAAATGCACGCACACACACAATTGCATTATATTATGTTCACGTTCAAATACACAATTTCAAAGTTGTTCTTTGGTATCCCATGTTGAGCCTTTAGTGAATCGAATTTTGTAGATCACTTGAAAACATCAAACATGGAAACTGATCAGAACTTGCAAGCCATGCCAATTATCATGCCAATGGTGCCAATGTGTGGGTCAAAGTTTCCTACCCTACAAAGGCTGTGGGTCCCTTGGTCCCTTCGCGCCGTCAGACCTATGGATTACAACTCTTTGGAATCACCGCCATCACCAATCCAACTGGCCCAATGCCACCCAACACTCCACTATGACTCCCCACTTTGCAGAGCTGTCTGGATCAGTTTCCTATCAGCTGGCGTCGATCGTCCTCTTTTCGTGTATGTGTTAAAGGCTAAGACCTGGTCGTATCCAATTTTGACCTCTACCCATAGGCAGCATTGTAGTCTTGCGATATATTGCGAATATCACCCCCTCACAGAAGGGAGGCCTGCCTATCCTTTCATGGAAACATCCATCAGTTTTGATCACAGCGCATGGCAGTTTCCTGAAATTTCCAGGTTGAAGCATCCGAGAGCGTTATCGAATACAAGTTGCTGCAATTGAAAACCCAGAAGTTTCCCAAATATCCTAAGACATCCCAAGACTATGGAGCATCCCTTGCATCCCCTGCAGGCCAGTTTTGAACTTTGGGCAGCCACACCATTGGCTTCCGACCTGGGCATCAGAAAATCCAGAATTTCCCAAAGAAATCAAATATTATCATAAATATAAATATCATACACATTGTGGATTCTGGTGGATTTTCACGGATTTGCATAGATTTTCCACTATTGTTGCTCCAAAGAAACAAGTTCAATACATTCCAGTGAAGAAGCAAGTCTGCCAGCCGGACATTGGGCTGAGCGGACTGACAGCAGGAAAAACCTCTTTAAGAGGGAAATTACCTGCCAGTGATGACACTATTTTGATTCATAGCAGGTAACTTTACCTTTTTCTGCCCTGCTTGGAGTAATGCAGCTACTGTGTTGAGTTCACAAAGGCAGTTCCTTCAGCAATTGGCATCACTGTCGTCCTGTACTTGCCCGTGTACGGCGTCCCGTATGGAAACATCGTGTCAGAAGGTAGGGCTGTGCCATCTGTGCCAATGCTGACAGGGAAGTTTCCCTTGGGGTGTTGGATCAATAAAGAAAAACTATCAGATCTATCAGCATCTGACTCTGGAACTTTGCCCAAAGCTTTCATGGCCACCGAGTCCTGAATCAAGCAAGCTGCACCAATGGCTTGCGCTGCCGTACAAGAGGTGAAGGAGGTGCTGAGGTGCTGGGCCAAACATCAAAGAGGTGCTGAGGTGCTGGAAACATCATAGATCCATGGTGGCTCGGAAAGGCTAGGTGGAGAATCCGTAACATGTGAATTGTAAATGAAGCTGTGAATGGTAACAGCACTTTTTTTTCCCGGCAATATTCTTCTCCGAGAGAGAGTACGACGGCAGATTGACTATTCAGAACCTAATGCTGGAAAACTATTCGCTTCACTCTCGACCTCATAATTACTTGCGACCCGCACGTTTGAGAATATTTTCATTTCCCGACTTGGTTGGCCGGCTGGTTATTTCCTGGATGGAAGGTTCTGTTCAATTTCACGTAGAAGTCTCAAGATTGCTTCCAGGTGCTCGACTTTGTATAATTCTCTGCTTTTCAATTATGAGGATTTACATTTACATTTCCAAACTTTGCTCGTAATTGTTTATGAAGTTCTGTCTCCACCTCCAGTGCTCGCCGTGGGTTCTGATACAGAGAAATTACCTCAACCTTTTTCAGAGCCATTGGTGTAAAGGCTTTTCTGTATCTTCGAATTGCTCCGTTCCTACCAAAAAGGTTGGGGTACGAGCTGCATCCGACCTTGATCACTGTAGCTGTTCTGGATTTCAAATGCAAGACATGAACTACACCACAAACACCCTCAGATTTATCAAATTTGTGTGCTTGCATTTCCTTGTCAATTTTGAGCCGTAGTGTGTTCAATGCCCAAGTCACTTGGAATTGATCTTCGGAATGAAGGATGGCACCGTATAGGCTTGATCTCAACGAGTCTGCTCTGCGAGGGTTCGGTTCCACTGGCTCTGGATGTGAAGGCGCCAGGCGCCGATCATAGTTCAGCACCTGTCATTGGAAAAAAAATGTTTATATATGATTCTATCATGTTTACATGCATTTTGATAAGAACATTTTCTAAATGATAAGAAAATAAAGATTAGTCCAAGGCACTGCTTGTAATAGTTCTTGGGTGGATAAACTCCACCAATCCAATGCTTCCGGCGTGGGGCCTTTGAAAGGCCATAACCTTTTATAGATCCTCATCATATTTTCCCAGTCTGACTCTGAATAGCTTTTTCTCTGATCGGGAATGACATGCTGTATTGCCTTGTCGAACTTTTCTATCTTCTGTTTACCTTCTACACTCAGCCGCATGCCTGTGTTGTAGAGAGTATGGACTCTTCTCCAGGGAGTCAGTTCTTCCTTGAAATGTATAGATATGCCTTCGATTTGGAATATAATGTGATACAAAACAACCAAGCATTTCCAAATTTCATGGAATTGGCATTCGTCATCCAGCGACATTTGAGATATGGTGGCTGAAGCCTCAACAGCGAGCCTCTGATCCGCATCATATACCGTGGAAGACACAAATTCCGCATTTCTTCTCGCAATTCCTCTTTAGCCATTTTAATGCGTGTTTCCCATAGCTGATTGACTGTTGTTCTTGAAGCCTCTTCTGTTTGGCGGAGCCTCTCCTCCAATTCTCTATTCTTCTCGTCTGCGCGCAACAGATCGAGTTGTTGATTTAAGATTGTGTTGTCTTTTTCCATTAGCTGTGCTACGTGCATGGTTTCTCTATCCTTCGCTTCGGTGAGCTGCGATTCCCGAAGTTCTGCTATTTTTTTTGATCTTCCATTGCAGCTGCAACGGAACGTAAACTTGAAGCCAACGAATTGAAAGTGTTTGACACTGCACCATCTGCATCTGCATCTGGTTCTCCCATGGGAACTAAGGCGTTTGCTTCGTTCTGATCCATTGTGGCGCGCAGGCCTGCGCGACAGAGATCCCGCAACTGCCCACGCGAGCGCGAGCGCTCACAATCTACTCCTGCAGACGCGCTTGGCAAACCAGAACCACGCTGATGCACGCTGTCCGGTGAGGATGTGATCTCAATGAATTGACTATTTTGGACAGGACTGCTTGGTGTAGCTTCTGCGCCTTCATCAACAATAGCAAAGTCGAAATTCGATGGTACTGAGGGATTCGCGAAGGAAATATCAATCCTTGGCTGCTCACCTTCACTGTCTGAATTCATTCTGCGGTAGTGTAAACCTGAATGTGATTCCCGTGCTCGTAGGATCAGCGGCAGGTGGGAAACAACGCGTCGGAAAGTGCCCGAGGGGCAACAAAGCACCACTACCAGTAACGAGCCAAAACACATGACGTGAATTTGTATGAAGATTTCCGTCTGCCCTATGATCTCACTGTTTCCTGTACATTCCTATGACAATCTGCATCGGTCTACTCTTGAGGAAGCAAAGTTTTCAACTAGAATCTCCCCTTGTCCTTGAAAATTCCTATGAAGATCTGCATTTGTCTATTCTTCTGAAGGAGATTTCAATTAGGAAAACAACTTTTCCCATAAATTCCTTTGACGATCTGCATCTGTCTATCCTTCTGGAAGAGAAGTTTTCAAGCCGGATCTCCTCTTTTCCTGTAAATTCCTATGACGATCTGCATCTGTCCACTCTTCTGAAAGAAAAAATTTCATTGGGATCACACCTTTTCCTGTAAATTCCTGTGACGATCTGCATCTGTCTACTCTTCTGAAAGAACAGTTTTCAAGTAGAATCTCCTCTTTTCCTGTAAATTCCTATGACGATCTGCATCTGTCTACTCTTCTGAAAGAACAGTTTTCAAGTAGAATTTCCTCTTGTCCTGTAAATTCCTATGACGATCTGCATTTGTCTACTTTTCTGGAAAAGAACATGTTAATTAAAATCTCCCCTTTTCTTGTAAATTCCTATGAAGATCTGCATTTGTCTATTCTTCTGAAGGAAAAGATTTCAATTAGGAAAACAACTTTTCCCATAAATTCCTTTGACGATCTGCATCTGTCTACTCTTCTGGAAGAGAAGATGTTAATTTAAATCTCCCCTTTTCCTGTAAATTCCTATGACGATCTGCATCTGTCTATTCTTCTGGAAGATAAGTTTTTAAGTGGAATCTCGTCTTTTCCTGGAAATTCCTATGACGATCTGCATCTGTCTACTCTTCTGAAAGAAAAGTTTTAAATTAGGATCTAACCTTTTCCTATAAATTCCTATGACGATCTGCATCTCGCTACTCTTCTGAAAGAAAAGTTTTTAGTTCGGATCTAACCTTTTCCTGTAAATTCCGATGACGATCTGCATCTGTCTACTCTTCTGAAAGAACAGTTTTCAAGTAGAATCTCCTCTTGTCCTGTAAATTCCTATGACGATCTGCATTTGTCTACTTTTCTGGAAAAGAACATGTTAATTAAAATCTCCCCTTTTCTTGTAAATTCCTATGAAGATCTGCATTTGTCTATTCTTCTGAAGGAAAAGATTTCAATTAGGAAAACAACTTTTCCCATAAATTCCTTTGACGATCTGCATCTGTCTACTCTTCTGGAAGAGAAGATGTTAATTTAAATCTCCCCTTTTCCTGTAAATTCCTATGACGATCTGCATCTGTCTATTCTTCTGGAAGATAAGTTTTTAAGTGGAATCTCGTCTTTTCCTGGAAATTCCTATGACGATCTGCATCTGTCCACTCTTCTGAAAGAAAAGTTTTTAATTGGGATCAGACCTTTTCCTTTAAATTCCTATGACGATCTGCATCTTGCTACTCTTCTGAAAGAAAAGTTTTTAATTCGGATCTAACCTTTTCCTGTAAATTCCGATGACGATCTGCATCTGTCTACTCCTCTGAAAGAAAGGTACTCAATTAGGATCTAATCTTTTCCTATAAATTCCTATGACGATCTGCATCTGTCTACTCTTCTGCAAGAAAGGTACTCAATCAGGATCTAACCTTTTCCTGTAAATTCCTATGACGATCTGCATCTGTCTACTCTTCTGAAAGACAAATTTTCAATTATGATCTCCCCTTTTCCTGTAAATTCCTATGACGGTCTCCATCTATCTATTCTTCTGGAAGAGAAGATATTAATTCGGATCTCCCCAGGTGCTAAAAATTCCTATGACGATCTGCATCTGTCTATTCTTCTGAAGTAAAAGATTTCAATTATGATCTCCCCTTTTCCTGTAAATTCCTATGACGATCTGCATCTGTCTTTCAATTATGACCTCCCCTTTTCCTGTAAATTCGTATGACGATCTGCATCTCTCTACTTTTCTGAAATAGGGGTTTTCAATTAGGATCTCCTCTTTTTCCTGTAAATTCCTATCACGATCTGAATTTGTCTACTCTTCTGGAAAAGAAGATGTTAATTAAAATCTCCCCTTTTCCTATAAATTCCTATGACAATCTGCATCTGTCTACTCTTCTGAAAGAACAGTTTCCAATTAGGAAATCAACTTTTCCTGTAAATTCCTATGACGATCGGCATCTATCTATTCTGCTGGAAGAGAAGATATTAATTCGGATCTCCCCATTTCCTAAAAAATCCTATGACGATCTGCATCTGAGTAAAAGATTTCAAATATAATCTCCCGTTTTCCTGTAAATTCCTATGATGATCTGCATCTGTCTATTCTTCTGGAAGAGAAGTTTTCAAGTAGGATCTCCTCTTTTACTGTAAATGTCCTATGACGATCTGCATTTGTCTACTCTTCTGGAAGAGAAAATGTTACTTCGGATCTCCTCCTTTCCTGTCAATTCCTATGACGATCTGCATCTTTTTACTCTTCTGAAAGAAAAGTTTTTAATTAGGATCTAACCTTTTCCTGTAAATTCCGATGACGATCTGCATCTGTCCACTCTTCTGAAAGAAAAAATTTTGATTGGGATCACACCTTTTCCTATAAATTCCTATGACGATCTGCATCTTGCTACTCTTCTGAAAGAAAAGTTTTTAATTCGGATCTAACCTTTTCCTGTAAATTCCGATGACGATCTGCATCTGTCTACTCCTCTGAAAGAAAGGTACTCAATTAGGATCTAATCTTTTCCTATAAATTCCTCTGACGATCTGCATCTGTCTACTCTTCTGCAAGAAAGGTACTCAATCAGGATCTAACCTTTTCCTACAAATTCCTATGACGATCTGCATCTGTCTACTCTTCTGAAAGACAAATTTTCAATTATGATCTCCCCTTTTCCTGTAAATTCCTATGACGGTCTCCATCTATCTATTCTTCTGGAAGAGAAGATATTAATTCGATCTCCCCAGGTGCTATAAATTCCTATGACGATCTGCATCTGTCTATTCTTCTGAAGTAAAAGATTTCAATTATGATCTCCCCTTTTCCTGTAAATTCCTATGACGATCTGCATCTGTCTATTCTTCTGAAGGAAAAGATTTCAATTATGATCTCCCCTTTTCCTGTAAATTCCTATGACGATCTGCATCTCTCTACTTTTCTGAAATAGGGGTTTTCAATTAGGATCTCCTCTTTTTCCTGTAAATTCCTATCACGATCTGCATTTGTCTACTCTTCTGGAAAAGAAGATGTTAATTAAAATCTCCCCTTTTCCTATAAATTCCTATGACGATCTGCATCTGTCCACTCTTCTGAAAGAAAAGTGTTTGATTGGGATCAGACCTTTTCCTGTAAATTCCTATGACGATCTGCATCTGTCTACTCTTCTGAAAGAACAGTTTTCAATTAGGATATCAACTTTTCCTATAAATTACTTTGACGATCTGCATCTGTCTATATTCTTCTGGAAGAGAAGTTTTCAAGTAGGATCTCCTCTTTTACTGTAAATGTCCTATGACGATCTGCATTTGTCTACTCTTCTGGAAGAGAAAATGTTACTTAGGATCTCCTCCTTTCCTGTAAATTCCTATGACGATCTGCATCTGTCTATTCTGCTGGAAGAGAAGATGTTAATTTAAATCTCCCCTTTTCCTGTAAATTCCTATGACGATCTGCATCTTTTTACTCTTCTGAAAGAAAAAGTTTTTAATTAGGATCTAACCTTTTCCTGTAAATTCCTATGACGATCTGCATCTTTCTACTCTTCTGAAAGAAAGGTGCTCAATTAGGATCTAACCTTTTCTTAAAAAATCCTATGACGATCTGCATCTGTCTACTCTTCTGCAAGAAAGGTACTCAATCAGGATCTAACCTTTTCCTATAAATTCCTATGACGATCTGCATCTGTCTACTCTTCTGAAAGACAAGTTTTCAATTAGGATCTAACCTTTTCCTATAAATTCCTATGACGATCTGCATCTGCCTAATCTCCTGGAAGAGAAGATATTAATTCGGATCTCCCATTTTCCTGTAAATTCCTATGACGATCTGCATCTGTCTATTCTTCTGAAGTAAAAGATTTCAATTATGATCTCCCCTTTTCCTGTAAATTCCTATGACGATCTGCATCTGTCTATTCTTCTGAAGGAAAAGATTTCAATTATGATCTCCCCTTTTCCTGTAAATTCGTATGACGATCTGCATCTCTCTACTTTTCTGAAATAGGGGTTTTCAATTAGGATCTCCTCTTTTTCCTGTAAATTCCTATGACGATCTGCATTTGTCTACTCTTCTGGAAAAGAAGATGTTAATTAAAATCTCCCCTTTTCCTGTAAATTCCTATGACGACCTCCATCTTGCTACTCTTCTGAAAGAAAAGTTTTAAATTAGGATCTAACCTTTTCCTATAAATTCCTATGACGATCTGCATCTGCCTAATCTCCTGGAAGAGAAGATATTAATTAGAGAAGATATTAATTCGGATCTCCCCATTTCCTATAAATTTCTTTGAAGATCTGCATCTGTCTATTCTTCTGAAGTAAAAGATTTCAATTATGATCTCCCCTTTTCCTGTAAATTCCTATGAAGATCTGCATTTGTCTATTCTTCTGAAGGAAAAGATTTCAATTATGATCTCCCCTTTTCCTGTAAATTCCTTTGACAATCTGCATCTGTCTATTCTTCTGGAAGAGAAGTTTTCAAGTAGGATCTCCTCTTTTCCTGTAAATTCCTATGACGATCTGCATTTGTCTACTCTTCTGGAATAGAAAATGTTACTTAGGATCTCCTCCTTTCCTGTAAATTCCTATGACGATCTGCATCTGTCTACTCTTCTGGAAGAGAAGATGTCAATTTAAATCTCCTCTTTTCCTGTAAATTCCTATGACGCTCTGCATTTGTCTACTCTTCTGGAAAAGAAGATGTTAATTAAAATCTCCCCTTTTCCTGTAAATTCCTATGACGATCTGCATCTGTCTACTCTTCTGGAAAAGAAGATGTTAATTAAAATCTCCCCTTTTCCTGTCAATTCCTATGACGATCTGCATCTGTCTACTCCTCTGAAAGAAAGGTACTCAATTAGGATCTAACCTTTTCCTGTAAATTCCTATGACGATCTGCATCTTTCTACTCTTCTGAAAGAAAGGTACTCAATGAGGATCTAACCTTTTCTTAAAAAATCCTATGACGATCTGCATCTGTCTACTCTTCTGCAAGAAAGGTACTCAATCAGGATCTAACCTTTTCCTATAAATTCCTATGACGATCTGCATCTGTCTACTCTTCTGAAAGACAAGTTTTCAATTAGGATCTAACCTTTTCCTATAAATTCCTATGACGATCTGCATCTGCCTAATCTCCTGGAAGAGAAGATATTAATTCGGATCTCCCCTTTTCCTATAAATTCCTATGACGATCTGCATCTGTCCTATTCTTCTGAAGTAAAAGATTTCAATTATGATCTCCCCTTTTCCTGTAAATTCCTATGACGATCTGCATTTGTCTACTCTTCTGGAAGAGAAAATGTTACTTAGGATCTCCTCCTTTCCTGTAAATTCCTATGACGATCTGCATCTGTCTACTCTTCTGGAAGAGAAGATGTCAATTTAAATCTCCTCTTTTCCTGTAAATTCCTATGACGATCTGCATTTGTCTACTCTTCTGGAAAAGAAGATGTTAATTAAAATCTCCCCTTTTCCTGTAAATTCCTATGACGACCTCCATCTTGCTACTCTTCTGAAAGAAAAGTTTTAAATTAGGATCTAACCTTTTCCTATAAATTCCTATGACGATCTGCATCTGCCTAATCTCCTGGAAGAGAAGATATTAATTCGAGAAGATATTAATTCGGATCTCCCCATTTCCTATAAATTTCTTTGAAGATCTGCATCTGTCTATTCTTCTGAAGTAAAAGATTTCAATTATGATCTCCCCATTTCCTATAAATTCCTATGACGATCTGCATCTGTCCATTCTTCTGGAAGAGAAGTTTTCAAGTCGGATCTCCTCTTTTCCTGTAAATGTCCTATGACGATCTGCATCTGTCCACTCTTCTGAAAGAAAAATTTTTGATTGGGATCACACCTTTTCCTGAAAATTTCTATGACGGTCTGCATCTGTCTACTCTTCTGGAAGAGAAGATATTGATTTAAATCTCTCTATCCCTGAAAATTCCTATGACGATCTGCATCTGTCTATTCTTCTGGAAGAGAAGTTTTCAAGTAGGATCTCCTCTTTTCCTGTAAATTCCTATGACGATCTGCATTTGTCTACTCTTCTGGAAGAGAAAATGTTACTTAGGATCTCCTCCTTTCCTGTAAATTCCTATGACGATCTGCATCTGTCTACTCTTCTGGAAGAGAAGATGTCAATTTAAATCTCCTCTTTTCCTGTAAATTCCTATGACGATCTGCATTTGTCTACTCTTCTGGAAAAGAAGATGTTAATTAAAATCTCCCCTTTTCCTGTAAATTCCTATTACGATCTGCATCTGTCTACTCTTCTGGAAAAGAAGATGTTAATAAAAATCTTCCCTTTACCTGTAAATTCCTATGACGATCTGCATTTGTCTACTCTTCTGGAAGAGAAAATGTTACTTAGGATCTCCTCCTTTCCTGTAAATTCCTATGACGATCTGCATCTGTCTATTCTTCTGGAAGAGAAGTTTTCAAGTAGAATCTCCTCTTTTCCTGTAAATTCCTATGACGATCTGCATCTGTCTATTCTTCTGGAAGAGAAGTTTTCAAGTAGAATCTCCTCTTTTCCTGTAAATTCCTATGACGATCTGCATCTTGCTACTCTTCTGAAAGAAAAGTTTTAAATTCGGATCTAACCTTTTCCTGTAAATTCCTATGACGATCTGCATCAGTATACTCCTCTGAAAGAAAGGTACTCAATTAGGATCTAATCTTTTCCTACAAATTCCTATGACGATCTGCATCTGTCTACTCTTTTGAAAGACAAGTTTTCAATTAGGATCTAACCTTTTCCTATAAATTCCTATGACGAGTTGCATCTGTCTACTCCTCTGAACGAAGGGTACTCAACTAGGATCTAATCTTTTCCTCCAAATTCTTATGACGATCTGCATCTGTCTACTGTTCTGAAAGATAAGTTTTCAATTATGATCTCCCATTTTCCTATAAATCTCTATGACGGCCTGCTTCTATCTATTTTTCTGGAAGAGAAGATATTAATTCGGATCTCCCCAGGTCCTATAAATTCCCATGACGATCTGCATCTGTCTATTCTTCTGAAGGAAAAGATTTCAATTATGATTTCCCCTTTTCCTGTACATTTCTCTGAGGATTTGCATCTGTCTATTCTTCTGAAGGAAAAGATTTCAATTATGATCTCCGTTTTTCCTGTAAATTCCTATGACGATCTGCATCTGTCTATTCTTCTGAAGGAAAAGATTTCAATTATGATCTCCCCTTTTCCTGCAAATTCCTATGACGATCCGCATTTGTCTACTTTTCTGCAATAGAGGTTTTCAAGTAGGATCTCTTTTTTCCCGTACATTCCTATGACGATCTGCATTTGTTTACTCTTCTGCAAGAGAAAAGGTTACTTAGGATCTCCTCCTTTCCTAAAAAATCCTACGACGATCTTTATCTGTCTATCCTTCGGGAAGAAAAGTTGTCCAATAGGATCTCCCTTTTTCCTGTAAATTCCGATGAAGATCTGCATCTGTCCACTCTTCTGAAAGACAATCGTTAAATTGGGATCAGACCTTTTCCTGTAAGTTCCTATGAAGATCTGCATCTGTCTACTCTTCTGCAAACAAAGTTTTCAATTAGGATCTAACCTTTTCCTATAAATTCCTATGACGATCTGCATCTGTCTACTCTTCTGAAAGGCACGTTTTCAATTAGGATCTCCCCTTTTCCTGTAAATTCCTATGACGATCTGCATCTGTCTATTCTTCTGGAAGAGAAGTTTTCAAGTAGAATCTCCCCTTTTCCTGTAAAATCCTATGACGATCTGCATTTGTCTACTTTTCTGAAATAGGGGTTTTCAATTAGGATCTCCCCTTTTCCTGTAAATTCCTATGACGGTCTGCATCTATCTATTCTTCTAGAAGAGAAGATATTAATTCGGATCTCCCCAGGTCCTAAAAATTCCTATGACGATCTGCATCTGTCTATTCTTCTGAAGTAAAAGATTTCAATTATGATCTCCCCTTTTCCTGTAAATTCCTATGACGATCTGCATCTGTCTATTCTTCTGAAGGAAAAGATTTCAATTATGATCTCCCCTTTTCCTGTAAATTCGATTCTTCTGAAGGAAAGGATTTCAATTAGGACATCAACTTTTCCCATAAATTCCTATGACGATCTGCATCTGTCTACTCTTCTGAAGGAGAAGATGTTAATTAAAATCTTCCCTTTTTCTGTAAATTCCTATGACGATCTGCATCTGTCTACTCTTCTGAAAGAAAAGTTTTAAATTAGGATCTAACCTTTTCCTGTAAATTCCTATGACGATCTGCATCTGTCTATTCTTCTGAAGTAAAAGATTTCAATTATAATCTCCCCTTTTCCTGTAAATTCCTATGACGATCTGCATCTGTCTATTCTTCTAAAGAAAAAGATTTTAATTATAATCTCCCCTTTTCCTGTAAATTCCTCTGATGATCTGCATCTGTCTATTCTTCTGAAGTACAAGATTTCAATTATAATCTCCCCTTTTCCTGTAAATTCCTATGCCGATCTGCATCTGTCTATTCTTCTGGAAGAGAAGTTTTCAAGTAGAATCTCCTCTTTTCCTGTAAAATCCTATGACGATCTGCATTTGTCTACTTTTCTGAAATAGGGGTTTTCAATTAGGATCCCCTCTTTTCTTGTAAATTCCTATGACGATTTGCATTTGTCTACTCTTCTGGAAGAGAAAATGTTACTTAGGATCTCCTCCTTTCTTGTAAATTCCTATGACGATCTGCATCTGTCTACTCTTCTGGAAGAGAATATGTCAATTTAAATCTCCCCTTTTCCTAAAAAAATCCTATGACGATCTGCATCTGTCTACTCTTCTGGAAGAGAAGATATTAATTTAAATCTCTCTTTTCCTGTAAATTCCTATGACGATCTGCATCTGTCTACTCTTCTGTTATTAAAGTTACATACATATTTATCACCCCTTTCCATACCAAAGCCATTTACCTTCGTTCTTACAGCGATGCATGCACTGATACGCATCGCCGTATATGGTTTCCTGTGGAAGACAAGGGAATGTCACTATGAAGATCGTGAGGATGATGAATGGAGTCACCACCATAGCTTGTTTTGTGAACATACAATGCTCGGAAAAAAACAGATAGTGATGAATCAAAAAAATGCACAACTCCGTGTCGCAGAGAATCTAAGAGTATAAAACATAGCATCAATTCCTGACATGAGAATGATGAAATAATGTGCAATATTGGCGCCTCTTTTGAGCCGCGCAGACCGTCGCGAGCACCATCACTGAAAATGGATATATTTCATATCGTGCAGCACATCATCAAAGGGCTTGTTCGGTGTGTCAAAACTTACATTCCATCTGAGCCTCGTGCAAATCCAATCCCATTTGATCATGGCATTATCTTCACCCTGTAATTGCGCTTCTGTTAACGTCAATCCATACTGCTCTGTAAGAAAACGGATCCACAGAAGCGCGATGTCACTTGATCGGCATCGCGCGAGAAGTACTCGGACATCATCGTGCTGGTGTGGTAGGCCCATAGCACTATACAGATGGAATGTTTCGTCGCAGCCATGCTCGAGTAAGCAAAATGCCGGTCTATTGCTATGGCATTGCTCTTCCAGGAAAATCTCACCTGCGACATCCACCTCTTTCTTCTTATGCCGCGTTGTCTGCGGGACGAGATTTTGTCGGATATCTACCGGAAGTTGGATATAGAAGAGCTGGAATAATTCATAAGCGACATCAGAGGGGTCTATTTGCAGAGACCAAGCAGGGCTATACAGGAACAAGGGTAAGGATACGGTAATTTGGTCCATGAGGACATTTACACAGATTGCGTCGAGCATTATATCTTTGAGATGAGATATGTTTCGGTCATGATAATTCCCGACGTGGAGGCCCACAGGATATTGAGCCTGCACATCAGGGAGATTGTTGCAACGACGTCGGGCATTCCTGGCTTTCACCAATCGACTTTGCAAATTGGAGTTCTGTCCGCCCTGCAACAGATCCTGGAATGTATCGCCTGCGACTCTATGGCTAGGTAAATCAAAACTCTGTCTGTGTAGTACCTCACTTAAGTGCTGCAGACAGCTAGTATGTTGTGCCTCTCCCATGTTTAGTACATTTTCCAAATAATACTCTGTGAGGACGATCTGTGGAGGACTATGGCGCCACTCGACACTATTTTGCAGGAAATAGTGCCAAGGTGCTCGTAGATTTTCCAACTCATTCATGCAGACATCTGTAAAACGAGACCACTGGCCAACCCTTTTGGCCTGGTAGGTGCGGTGCGGCACAGGTTCAATGAGAACTTCAAGGAGCATATATGATCGCAGGGAGCCACGTGTGAGTGCGACGTACCGCCATGCGGGTGACAAGAGTTGGGTGCCTCGATATGTTGTATCCTCACAGCGTCGGCGAGGCAAAAAAAGCATCGCGACAGCGTATTCACTTCCTCCAATGCCACCAGGTAAGAAAATCTTCAGTGAATCAAGCCCCGCGTCGACTGCTGTTATATAGTCATCAATATCTCCCCCATAATGTGTGCGGAAAGAGCGATCGAACCAATGCAACTGCAAAATAGCGTGGGCGTGGTCTTTGCACAAATCAACCAAATATTTCTCCAGGAAGTCCTTCTGCACATTATACCAACATATTACAGCCAGTGAAAATTGCCTTCTTGCTAACGCAGAAGACACTGCTTCGAGTGCTATTAAATGAATCATATGCTGTAACATGAAAGGACTTGTGATGATTTCAGCATCAACAAACAAAGCATCCTCTATGGGTGCAAACAAGACCGGCAGTAGAGTTGTGTCAGGAGCCGAAGAATGTGACCTCGCGGTATCATAGTCGCCAGTATTAACAGTATTAACTAAGCATCGTGTGATAACAGGACCCAATCGAAAGCTCTCAGTGAGAGTAGTCACAGGTAAATCTTTTCTCTTTATCCAACTAAAGGCTCCTCTGTAGGTACCGCCTGCTTCCTCGTCTCTTAGAAGAGCCGACTTGGCGTCGCCAATCAAAACTGCGTGAGGTGCATGTGCTAGAAGCGCACTTAAAGCCAAATAGCTCTCTTGATGCACTTCATCTACGAATATGCGGACAAGTCGGCGCCGGAGAAAGGAGCGACTCCAAGGTGCCTCTCCACCAAGAAGCTTACGCGCATACGATGTTGTTGCAACTATGATATTGATTTTTTCACTGACTCCTTCCGCGCTTCGTGAGCTCGATGGTATACTACATGGAAGAGGTAGATCTGATATGCTGCATGGAACCTCAGCACGTTCTCCCAGTGGAGCCAATAGCCTTCCATGTGTTGCTTGTCCATACATTGCAAACAATTTGTATTTTCATACTCAATAGCAGATCGAGCAACTCGTAGCGTTTCGAATTCCGATGTGCATTCTCGCATCACTTCTCCTTCTAAGTGTGCTGCTATGAGGTCTATGGGCTGGTCCCCGACCCAGTCGATGCCGCCCCTCACAGCGCACTTTGTGTCGCCCAAGTTGTCGGTGAGTAAATTCGCTAGTCTCGCGACCATCGGCTTGTTGGGCGCGGTCACAAGTATGTAGTCATCAACTTCCATCTGGATGCTGTCAAGAGCAGCAAGCATAATGGTTGTCTTGCCTGCGCCCGCAATGCAATCCAATATTGTCACATCCTTTTCGAAAATATGACTCACGACTTCCCTCTGCCTTTGGGTCAACTTTTGCATTAGAACGCTATCTCTTCGACCATGATATGGAAACTTTTCAGTGCCCGGAGGGCGACTGGGTGGGTGTTCGGCAGCTAGGCCAAGGAAGTCCCGAAGAACCACGTTGGCATTGGCGAAGGGGGGCATACCCTGTTGCGAATTGGTCCAGGCGCCTAGACTCGCTTGCTTCATACACTCATAAGTGAAGATATACTCGTGTACGTCGTGCGTAATGATGCAGACGCAAGGTACTGAATCCTCATTAGCTGGCAGCAAATAACTCCCATCTGGTACGATGGTCAGTCTAGTTAAATTTAAACTTGTTCCTACACATAAGAACAAACATCCTCCATCAAGTCTTTCACCCTGCACAATCTTTTCTTCATAAACCGAAGTCTTCATCAACCAGATGACACAATGCTTAAATGTCTGACAGTCATAATCACATGCATCAATTTGACCACCAGGTATGTAGAGATACGTTTTCTTATCTCCTCTTTGTAAGAAGCCATGATG
Source organism: Cladocopium goreaui (assembly GCA_947184155.2). Classification (NCBI taxonomy): domain Eukaryota; class Dinophyceae; order Suessiales; family Symbiodiniaceae; genus Cladocopium; species Cladocopium goreaui. Next base: position 556,608 of record CAMXCT020001169.1, on the reverse strand, counting down.
CACTCCGATGATATTGCTGGACGCCACTGCGCTACTCAAGCGAGATCGTAGATTATGCCGTAGTGCATCGAGTGCGACATCCGTGGAAATATCAGAGTGGACGTCCAGAAGCGACAGATCGGTTAAATGTTTTGCATCAGTAGAAGAAAAGAACATATACGACGATTCCCAAGACTGTGACGCCGTAGTGCGCTCGGCCAAGAACTGATCAGTGCTAATCATATGTCCGCGGAAAGCATTGAGCCCTGGAGTATCTCGATTTTTGATGCTTTCTACTCTAGATATACATTGATTCCTGAAATGATTCGTCCTTCTACGGCGTGCCTTGCTGCTATCATGCTGTGTTCGTAAGAGAGCAGAGGCGCACGTGATCAGAGCATTCAGAAGCTCTAATGCGTCCTCGTCCTGCAAATCGTTGAATCTTAGTCCATGACCAACACCATCGGAACCAGCAGCAAATAAATTCTTTTCCTGCATACATTGTGGAACTTCAGAAAAGGGCATCCCGTAACTGAGTTGATCTCTCACAGCACCAATGACTTCCGTGACCGGTGGGCCACAGCGAGTAGATGTATAGAACAGCCACTTCTTGTTGCCAATGCAATGGCTTGGCATTTCGACTTCAACCCAAAAGCTATGCATGTCATCTTGTAAGGCATCTGTTATGAACCCAGGCAGGCTTGCGACATCTGTGTCTGGCCACCATGGCACAAGGACAAAAGGCATGCTAAATGAATAGTGTGAAAGTTGGTGCGGAAAGTGCCCGAGGGGCAACTACAATAGCGAAATATACCAGACAATCTGACTGGAGCCATTGTACTACAGACAGTACGAGAATGCAGTGAAGCGACCATGCCAATGTAAATGTATAGGGTATGCCTTTTTTTTTCTCCCGCTGGGCTATATTAACCACGTCATGCACTTACATATGGAAGACTATGTCGCGTAGCAAGTGCATATATTATCATATATTCACTTTTGTTGAAGACACAAAAATGAACCCCGCATTATAGTCATGCAGCTTCATGGAGCAGTATTGAGAAATCGCACAAATAATTAAAAAATCTTAAAAAATAAGAGTAAAGATATCTTCAAAACAATTTGGTGTATGTAGCATATATATATATATACATGTAACCATCAATCACGACAAGTAGTCTATGTCATAATATTTTGACTACGCTTCAGACAGCAACAAGATATGATGGAATACGATAATGCTGACGGGATGATGATGTGTTAAATTGTGAGAATTTACGTCTGTGCGTGTAAAGGTATGTGACAGCAATAAATATTAGTAGTTGTGCGGTGTGCATTTAGCTACAAAGTGCGTGAGTATACATAAGCTAGAAACTAACATGTTTCTCTGATTCTCTTTTGCATCTTCCGATTGCGTACGATCCTCTTTTGGTTTTAATACTGGAGATTCACAAGTTCCGCATGGATTTAAATCCAATTCTTCGTACAGAATCACCATTGTTAGGCCAACTGTAGCTGCCTTGACAACTCAAAGTCAGGAGACTTGACGGCAGAGCTACACTCTCAATGAGTTCGCATAGATTTCGGTCAAAACTCAAGTGTTGAAGACCCAGTGGCCACTTCACCATCTTTAGACTTTGGTTGAAATGTGTGCCAAAGCTCAAACTCAGCAGATCCGGCGGTAAAGTCATCTTCTCAAGGCTTTGGTTGAACATATCGCCAAAACTCAAATGTTGGAGGCTCGATGGTAATATCACACTGTTCAGGCTGCGGTTAAAGTTCTTCCCACAAACTAAGTCGAGCAGACTTGTTGGTAAACTGACCCTCTCCAGGCTTTGGTTGAAACTCAGGCCAAATTTCAAACTTAGTAGGTTGGAAGGTAAGATCACTCGCTCCAGACTTTGGTCGAAACCATCACCAAGACTGAGGTTCTGAAGACCATTCGGTAAGGTCACACGCTCCAGACTTTGGTTGAAACTACCACGAAAATGTAGGTCTCGAAGATTAGATGGCAATGTCACGTAATCGAGGCTTTGGTTGATATTGCTACCAAAATGAAGACAAAAAAGACTCGATGGCAAGTCTAATTGCTCAAGACTTTGGTTGAACTCATCGCCGAAACTCAAACTTGTAAGACTAGAGGATAAGGATAGTGTTCTCATATTTTGGACGAAACTCCAGCCCAAACTCAAGCTTTGCAGATTCAAAGGCCATTTCATTTTCTCTTGACTTTGCTTGTGACTACGGCCGAAACTCAAGCTCTGTAGTGACGGTGGTAAGGCTGTGCGCTCTAGACTTTGGCTGAAGTCATGGCCCAATATCAACGTTTGAAGCATCAATGGCAAACTCACACGCTCCAAGGGTTGGTTGAAACTGTAGCCAAACCTTAGACTAAGGAGACCTTCTGGCAAAGTCACCCACTCCATGCTTTGGTTGAAGAAGTGCCCAAAACTCAAACTCTGAAGACTGAACGGTAACCTCACCCACGCCAAGCTCTGGTCGAAACGATCACCAACAATTAAGGTTTGTAGTCCAGGTGGTAAGTACATCTTCTCCAACTCGTTATCTAACACATCGGCCAAACTCAATCTACAGAGACCTGATGGCAAACTCACCCGCTCGAGATGTTGCTTAAAATGTCCTCCAAAACTCAAGTTCTGAAGAGTTGGTGGCAAGCTGACTCTCTCCATACTTTGATTGAACTGATCACCAAAACTCAGGCTGCTGAGGCTCCATGGTAACGTCACCCGCTCTAGAGTTTGATTAAATTTACAACCAAAACTCAAACTTTTTAAACTGGAAGGTAACGTTACTGCCTGCAAGCTTTGATTAAAATCATAACCAAAACTCAGATGTTGCATTCGCGATGGCAATGTCATCTGCGCCAGACTTCGGTTGAAGCGCTGATTGAAGGACAACGTTGCAAGGCTTCTGGGAAGATGCAGTAAATAGCGCCCATCTTTCGCTCCCTCAATTGTTGTTATACCTTCCAGCACAAACTCACCCCCAATATTCGAAACCTTAAATGCATAGCACCATGCTGCGAACAAATTGGTGGGAACATAAGTACATGATATGATGGCCGTTTCAGCAGTAAACCCCTGTTGCCCTAAGGTTTCGTCAAGTATCAGCTCTTGATTTCGGTGATGCAGAGCGAGCTTTGCGCCTGGCTTATAAGCAAGTTTCTCGGACAAAAGCTTGCGAAGCTCATACCCGGAGATGGAACGAGGAACGCATGCTGTGACGCCTTCTCCAGTTAAGCAAAGCACCTGAAGACAGATCTCGTCGGTGTCATCTGCCGCACTCGGGTGGGAGTCAGATGACATTAGACCGATATTGCCACGCGGCCGACTAGACATTGTGTGACCAGTTCAAAAAAAAAAGACACAAATACTGTCTAAGGTACTGTTCGTGAGATAGATACTCTCCTCTTGGCAATCCAAATTAGATATGACTGTGCAATGGAGCGTGCCCAAGGGGCAACGACGCCAAATCCGGAGCCATCATAGGATAATAACCACAATAATGTCAATTCAGATTTTTTACAACTTGACGTCTAACTTCATTACAAGATGACGTTCACATTTTCTTGTTTGTGAAGTCATATATATTACATAGATTCCTTTAATGGTTACCAAAAAGAAAAAAGGCCTTAAACTGAATATTCAACATCAAATGTTTTTTCCATGAGAACGGAAACTTATATATATATATATATGTATATTGGAGGACGCTATGTGCGTTTTGCTTCCTACACTGGGAGGTAACAAATTGGAATAGGTTACATGTATGTTTGTAAATGAACACAGAAATGATATTAACGAATCAGGATAGTGTGTTTTTATTACATTCATTTATTTGGTTTATGTTAGTGTTGTTTGATAGTGGTTGATAGTAGTCACCAAACTCTAAATTTCACATCTTATAAGTTGCACTCTATACATCACACTCAATATCGGCAATATTTCTTTCTTCTCTCTAGCTACATCAGGTCGTATCAAAACTTTAGTATATTCTCAATCTAAAATGTCAGGAAGGGCAAAAGATGGATCGCTTTTTTTTGCTGCTGTGATTGATACCAACAGGACTCGAAAGCGACACGCAGATGCGAGTTGGAGATGCGGATTGTCTGTTGGACACTGCTACGCAGTATTGCTCAAGGTATCCGATTTCTCTCCTTCTTCTTGCAAGGTCATCATTTCCTCTAGCATCATCTCCTCAAATTTGCCGTTACGATTTAGAATATCCATTTCTGTATCCTGACAAAACCATAGAAGTTGTAGACTGCCCATCGTTGAACTTTGAAAACCAGGGGTGCAAACTGGTTCCTGCCGATGATCTTCGTAGGACCACATACCAGGACGACAGAGTGCCAAATACATCTTGATCCAAGCTACATGCATCCATCGGAAGTCATACCCACCAGCTTCTGCCATACACTTCGCACAATTCTCGTCCGTACAGACTCGTATTGGACATGGTAAGTTTAGTTCTGACGCATTAGGAGATCGTCGATGGACAATAGCAAATAAAGAGCCTAAGAAAGTATAACCAGTGACTGGGTAACGATGCTTCCATGCCCCAACACTGACGAGAATAGCTTCACTATCTATTCTTTCATTGTCAGACCAAATCGGAAAATCCGCCATGATCGATGATGAAATGCTGTGAGAACGTATGAAGCACAATGATGGTACCCGAAGGGCAACGTCCACAAATTGAGCCAAGGCTGAGTGATAAAGGGGGTAAAAGGAAACAGTCACCCAATAGAAACTGATGGAAACTGAAACTCTTCTATTTAAAAGGTGCGACGTGAGCCACTCATACGGAAGGCAGCTCTCACGCATTTCTTGAGTTCGCTACAACATAGTAATCTTCTCTTTTGCAGGTTTACCCATTTCTCCTTATCCATAGCCATTCTGGTTGAAGTTTGATCATGTTTACCTTGACTGGAGCGATGAAGTCGAATAGTGTCTACATATAGTGGATGTCTATCTACAGTATGTATATATGTATATCTATGCATGTCTATCTGTCTATCTATCCGATCTAGTCTAGTCTAGTCTAATCTTACAACACCGGAATCCCTCTAGGATGCTGAATTCAGGAAATATTTTTTTACGATTTTAATATGGTTTTGGATACGATTTGACGATATGAATTTGATATGCTTTGAATTTGGGGTTATGATTTCGATATGATTTTGATTTGGTTTTGATACGATTTTGATACGATTTTGATACGATTTTGATATGATTTTGATACGGTTTTGATATGGTTCCAGCGAGTTGGCTTCAAAAAAAGAAACAGAAACAGCGCAGGGATAGGTTTTTGGTCGATGTTTCGAGGATTTTTATGGTTTTGGTATGATTTTGATATGGTTTTGATGCGATTTTGATACGATTTTGATACGATTTTGATACGGTTTTGGTATGATTTTGATCCGGTTTTTATATGGTTCCAGTGAGTTGGCTTCAAAAAAAGAAACAGAAACAGCCCAGGGACATGTTTTTGGTCGAATTTTCAATGGTTTTTAGGGTTTTGGTATGATTTTGATATGGTTTTGATACGATTTTGCTACGATTTTGATATGATTTTGATATGGTTCCAGTGAGTTGGCTTCAAAAAAAGAAACAGAAACAGCCCAGGGACAGGTTTTTGGTCAATTTGTCGAAGGTTTTTGTGGTTTTGATATGATTTTGATACGATTTTGATACGCTTTTGATACGATTTTGATACGGTTTTGATACGATTTTGATATGGTTTTGATACGATTTTGCAATATTTTGGATATTGTTCCGATGGGTTGGCTTCAAATCACAAGTTTGACCCACATCAAGAATCATAACTGAAACCATATCAAAATCATAACTGAAACCATATCAAAATCATAACAGCAAAACCAAGCCATAAACAAATCATAACAACAAATCATATCTGAAACGTATCAAAATCATAAAAATATTTTCAAAAACCTTCATCCTAGAGACTTCGGATGTGGTAAGTCTAATCCAACCTTATCTATTCTCATGAGTCGAATCTAATCTACAGTAATCGAATCTAATCTGAGTACATAAGATACGAATATATTTCACACTGTTTCACCATATTTCCACAATTATCCATGTATGTATGACTTGAACATCTGATCTATTGAATGACTCCATGAGCCGCGAGCTTGGTAGCCCCTGAAAGGATCAGCAAGTTCCAGCGCCCAGGGCCCCACACTCTTCTCCGGGGTCGAAATCTTGGCTGTGCAACAGGAAAGCATCCGTTTCCACAGCAGAAGTTCCAGTATAAGGACAACTGTGTCTGAAGGTCTGAGCTCTGTAAACGTCCATAGATGCCTTTGTCTTTAGTGCCCAGAATCTAGCCAAGAGTGGTGTTTTTTGGTGGAAAACTAGACCTTCAGGCGATTGGTGATTCTGCCGGCAAATGCCTTTGTTGTAATAAACCCTTCAACAGGCGTTTTGCACAAAGAACATTTAAGATCGCTTGAGATCGCTTCATTCCACATGTTTTGTCACAAGTATCCGTTGTGCCACCTGCCACCATACTCGTGGATGCTGTCAGAGTTCCAACATTTCTGGTGCCCGAATCCAGTGGATCTAAACATATCTAAACATTGGCTGGTGATCTAAATATTGGTGCCCCAAAACTTAAAGAGTTGCGCAGAGAGGAACTTCTTAGGACGGGACCCCTCTTTAGGCTTCGTGTTTCAGAAGTGATTGTGGACCCCCACTTCTCTCAAAGTATTACATCTCACATAGACAAATTGTCCGTGCCTGCCACTTTTAAGACACAACAAACATAGAGGGTTTCATGCCCATCAGAACTGCATATGGACACCATTTCCTGCTGATGATTTGATTGGTGTTCTCCATTTCCTGTGTCACGGATCTAGATGGTTCCAAGCAAAATTGCCACCTGGCCACCTAAGGACCGACATACGACAGATTTATACGAATGAACCCAGAAAATACATATTGCATTTAGATGTCTATGTATAACAATCTGAATCTATAAACATCTATGACTATCTATCAAACATCGATCCCGTCAGTCGTCGTATGTTTCCATCGCTCCATATAAACTATCCCATGCACAAGCTTATTCACTCTAACTATCTCAGTGCTAACTATCCCAGTACTGACGAACTATCTAGACCCTAAAAATGGTACGAGCACCAAGATTATGAGGGTAAAACACCATGTTTGAAGGGTGCAAACGGATGGTCTAGATATCTATAAATCCATAAATCATCATAAATCTAGAAGTTTGAAGCATATATCAAGTTTAATCCTTTAATCCATAAAAATCTTAGTATCAACTATCCATAAGTCCACCAGTTCCATCAGCACATCGTTTTCTTCGCCATGTGGCCCCGGTCGTGGCATCTGTTGCCACCAACAAAGCCGCGCGGTGGTGCCAGGCCGAGCCAGGTCAATGAGGAGTATAACCAATGGCATCATATACAACTATATATATATTACATTATATTACTATTTTACTATATACTATTAGTATTAATGTTGATAAAATAATATATATATATATATACTTTTCATATTAAGTGATATGGTTGAAAAGATAACTCTATATTATATATCTATGTACATGATTGATCATAATTCTGTATATATATAGTATTATATTGTGACTATGTATAGTAATATGTCAATTTACAATCATATAGTGAGAAACCTCCAACCAGTCGATCAAATCCAACCTCCAAGCGTTGGGAGGGCGTTTTGACAGCCATGAACTAGGATAGACTCACCATTGTCGGACCCAAATCATAGCTGTTGGTGAGATATCCCCAAGCTTAATCTTCCATATATAAGATATAACAGAATCCCATGTTGATTGATTAAATCCCCATTAAGTCCCCATTGAAAACCAACCCTTCTGTCAACCAGCTGTGCCACAAACGCTTGTAGCCGCTTGTACCCGGTTCGACTGAAGCTTGGAGAAGATCACCCGCAGCAACCCGCCACGATCATCTTCACCATCCGATTTTTTCGGGTTAAGACCTCGAGTTTTTGGATATTGTATTGGTATTTGAATATGCCTCTTCGTACATCTCGTAAATATATATCTTACTCTTGGGGTCATAAGAGAACACCTCCAAATTTTGGGATATTATATTGGGGTCACCAGAAATTCGCCATGTTTGGGATAACTTTGATCTGAATTGTGGGTCACAAGAAATCCCCATTGTCCGGCCGTTGATTGGTGGCTGCGTTGCTGCTGGACGGTCCTCCCGGCAATGGCTGACACGTGAGGTCAAAGCCGAATTTCACAAGCCATTGAGGGTTTTTGAATATACGGACTATTATGCATTTTTAGATGTTATAAATTAACAGATGTTGTACATTATTAGATGTTATACATATTACATGTTGATGGTGCAAAACATGTTCTTAAAAACCTATTGTACCTTATAGCACATGATATACCATACTGGGGATGCACATCAATGCCAGCGATCGCCACAGCCAGCCTCATAGGATCCAGGAATTCCTCAGTAACCCTTCTTTACCACATGAAAATTACCATGTAACCCTTCTTTACCACATGAAAATTACCATGTTTTCCCCCACCTGCCAGGTGAGGGTTGTTAGATTTTATCACAGTTGTTCTTCTCCTCTTCGGCTAGCTCTCCTCCTCCGCCTCCTCCTCCTCCTCCTCCGCCTCCTCCTCCAGTTTCTCCTCGACCATGTCTGCATCAACTTCCACCTCAACTTCCGCCTTGCCAACTCTTGGCCAAGCTCTTCGCCAACTTCCCAGCTCAGTGTGCACCGCTGGACCTCAACCTGGGACCTTCCCAGCTCAGTGCGCACCGCTGGACCTCAACCTGGGACCTTCCGAGCTCAGTGTGCATCGCTGGACCTCAACGGCCAGATAGAATGCCAGAAGATATGCCAGATAGAGTGTTAGAAGATATGCCAGATAGAATGCCAGAAGATATGCCAGATAAAATGTCAGATAGAATGCCAGAAGATATGCCAGATAGAATGCCAGAAGACTAGAAGATGTGCCAGATAAAATGTCAGAAGATATGCCAGATAGAATGCCAGAAGATATGCCACATAGATTGGCAGAAGTGTGCCAGAAGATATGCCAGATAGAATGCCAGAAGATATGCCAGATAAAATGCCATGAGATATGCCAGATAGAATGCCAGAAGCTATGCCAGATAGAATGTTAGAAGATATGCCAGATAGAATGCCAGAAGGTATGCCAGAGAGAATGCCAGACAAAATGTCAGATAGAATGCCAGAAGATATGCCAGATAGAATGCCAGAAGGTATGCCAGAGAGAATGCCAGATAAAATGTCAGATAGAATGCCAGAGGATATGCCAGATATAATGCCAGAAGGTATGCCAGAGAGAATGCCAGATAAAATGTCAGATAGAATGCCAGAAGATATGCCAGATAGAATGCCAGAAGATGTGCCAGATAGAATGCCAGATCGAATGCCAGAAGATTTGCCAGCATTAAAACGTATAAATGTCATGGTGGGGATCACTTGAAGTAAAGTAATTACAAGAATAGATGCTTCGTACACCTTTTCATTTTTGTTTGAGACCTTCTTGGCCTCTTTTGAAAATAAGGTATACGGCTTTAAACGACTCATTACACCTCTTAGACATGCGGAAAAACAATGAAACACATCCATGACATTCCATGACCACAAGTTGGCCTGCTATGCTAATCGCTACAGAATGCAACGACGTTGTCGTGCCAAGAAGTTTCTTGGCAAAGCTACCTCACTGAAGAAGCTTCTCTCACCACCTATAAATCTATTGTTGAGTGTCTGATATATGTATGGTCCAGGAAAGAAGTGCATGGATGAGATATGTCCGAATTCGGAAATCATGTATGTATATCACATATAAATGTTGTAGATATATATATATATATATATGTCCATATATGTATGGTCTCTGGTTCGGAATTCATTTCTGAGCTCGCAGCGACAGTGTGTCCCAAAGAGCTGCCCAAAAAGTACCATACATATATACATGTACATACGTATGTATATGTATAATTATATATAAGTATATGTACACACATTGTTAGATGTATTTATAATGATGTATACATGATTATACATGCACATTGCATCACATTGCATACATATGTCCATGTGAACAAAACACAAGCTGTTTGACTGCTTCACTTGCTGCAGAGCTATGTTCAAGCAGCATCTCCGGAATGGAAAGAGAGCAAAGGATGTCCTCACGAAAAGCAACTTCATCCTGAGCCTACACAGGAGTAGCTGCCACTTGTTTCCGTCTGCTCCTCCATTTTGATTTCAAGCATCTCAAACCTATAGGGCCTATAGCATACCTATAGCTACTGCCCTCAGTGCTTGGAAGGCCTTTTTCTTTCCTATGTGTGGACCTTTCGAACCATTCGGACTGTTGTTGAGATCATCTGCACTGATCCAAAGCTTCTTCAATGTAAAAGACACCGCAAGGCCTATGGCAACTGCGGTGGAGCACGAGAGGCAAGGCTAAAGAGGTCTGCCGTTTGTTGTTGCTATTTCGATTGGGTCAAAACCGAAAAAGAACTGGTTTCCCAGCCTCCTTTCCTAAAGATACAATCTATATAGTCAAGTCTGTTTTTACAGTCTCTGGGCATCATCCAAGGTAGGGATAGAAATAGAAACTATCATGGTCCCTTAGAAATAGAAGCTATCATGGCCCCTTCATCTAAGTTCAATTTTACCAACAAGTTCATAGGAAATCATTGAGACAAATCACTGAAAAATCATCTCTTCAATGTTAAGAGGAAGGTTCCCGGCATGGGAGTACCCCCAAATCATCCATTTTCGTAGGATTTTCCATGAAATAAACCATCCAACAAAACCATTGCGCGCTCCCACGCTCGAGCTCTGCGTCAGAAATGCATTCGATCGGGCTGCACTCCTGAGACCTGGCGACAGTAGAGGATATCTATAGGGAATAGGATATCTGGGAGATCATGTTGAAAATGATTGTGTGGAAAAAAAAATATATATATATATATATTGTATTTGGGATATTTGGGGAATAGATGGGAATATCAACATGATCTGATTTTTTTTTGATGCCTTGATCTGATATCTACAGGGAACCGTGGATTTACAGTAACAAGCAACATATTGTAGGTTCCTGCGACTTTTGTCTTAAATTTAATCCGTTCTGGGAATCTGATTACGGAGACCACAAAGATGGGATTTCTGACTCAAGACCCAGAAGAGACCGGTCATATCATTTCAAGCCAGTCCCATATAGCTAGAATATGACCGCGTCTGACAATCAAAAGAATATCAGCGATCAACCGGGATATCATCAACTCAACTGTCAAACAACTTCAAGGAGGATCATCATATGAAGCAAAGGTATGATGCCCATGAGGTCAACTGGGAGCTAGAGTCGCTAGAGCAGTGGCTAAAGTTCGCCATATTAATTATATAATATATAATGTTTGGGCATCAGTCATATGGGACATCAATTTTGATAGAAGTCCAATGAAACAACAGAATCTTTGGATATCTTTGGATACAAGTAATTAGCAACAATCCATAGGAACATTCCTTGCGTGATCACATGGACTACTCAAGTGGATTAACATACTAGAGCCGTGCCAAAAAGCAACAGGAGACTTGGTGCGCCAAGGGTTGTAAACAGCAACCAACAACTGTGGCATGTTTTAAGCCTCGGCCGGATCTTTCAACGTTGTGGGGGTTGAATCGTCAACTCGGGGAAGTGCAAATTTACACACAATTGTAATATTATACCCATTATTTACCAGTATATACCCATCATATTGGGTTGCATCATGTTGCATGCTGCCCCGCACTTGCGTGAAATGCACCTCGCTAGCGAAGCTCACAGCGTCAGGAAGGGCCTGAAGCGAAAGAGTCGACGCTGTTAGGAAAGTAACATGGACTCCGCTGGAAAGAATATGAGTAATATAATTGTACTAGCACCGTACTTAAGTCACATCAGGCGGGAAAAGTCACATCATCCCCATGGCACGGCGGCGATACGGAGAAGTCACATCAGGTAGTGGAAAGTCACATCAGGGAAGAAGAATCACCATGGCACAGCCTGTTTCATCTATAATGATACATATGCCTAAAAGTGGCCGAAGCATTGCGCACAACAGGGAAAATGGCAGATACTTTGTTGAAAAGGTTCATATTTATAAAGAATCCTATTGGAATAGTTGGAAACCAGCTGATACCCATATCATCTCCTCAGATTGAAATCCTATTGGTACAGCGACCATATGGCATATAAAATTATACAATCTTCGAAGGAAAACACCATGGCACAGCATGCTTACATGTGCACGTTATATAAACTACAAAGTAGCCCAAGTATCGCGCTCAGCGGAAGAAACAAGAGTGTATGTCGCCAAAAGTATCAGGCTTTCAGAAACATTGCATTGGTCAGGCTTGACCTCAATACATTCCCTTCATTTCAGATCTATAACCCATAGGAGTTGCATTTTTTCTCGGCGCCCCTGGTCTACTTCGAAGGCTTTTTAGGAAGGAACTGTTGCTTCCTTGCTTTTCCCCAGCAAGTCAGCCAGTTCATCCGATTTTTCTTACTTGCTGTGATGTCTTCCAAATCTTTCAAAAAGTGTTGACTCAGTGGTGCCTTTGGCACCTTTCTTTTCAGTGAGTCCACGTAAAAGCGAGAAATTTTGTTGAATTGGTCGATTGTCACTCCAGCTTGGGAAATTTCATGGAAAGGAAAACGGTTTTCCAACACTTCGACGCAATGTTCTGGGTTGTTCAGATCCCATTCGCTTTCTTCGGGATCTGATATATATACACACACATTTGATTGTATATGTATATGCAAATGTGGTTTCATCTATTGAACTCACATCTAACATCATTTGCCCAGGGCTCCCTGCAACAGGGCTCGGTATAGCAAGCGTATTGGCCAACAATGTCGTTTCAGACACGTGTGCATTGAAAAACAACATTTTCTTTTGTTCCAAAGATATCGGTGCAGAGGCACAAGCCGATTGGCGGTGGATACCCAAGCATTTCCTAGCCTTTCCAGCTCTGAAGATCTAGTACACATTCTCTTAACAATAGACATGGCCAAGCCTAGAGAATGTGGAACCCAATTCCCAACAACAAACCTATCAACAATATCTTTGCAGCATATGCCCCATTGAATGTATGATCAAATACAAGTTCCGAAAGCTGTTGCATACAAAAATTGATTTTTTTCCAGGCGCACGGCCCCAAAACGAAGAAATCGTTCAATTACTAAAAGTTGTGGTGATGCCAAACTTGAACTTTTTCCAGGCGCACGGCCTCCCGATACGACTTTTACAAGCTGATACGACTTAACGCTAGCGCTAGTAGTAACGATAGTAAACAACACTAATATACATAGTAATGATGATAATAATATAATAATAATATAATAATGACAATATATAATAATATCCATAAGAGTCATTAGGGTCCAGCATATTATCAAGAATGTCCATATGAGTCATTACGGTCCTATTTGTTCTACAGTTTGCAATATGTTGGGATGGAGATGAAGAGGATTGAACCACCAAGCCATTCATATCAAAACTAAGTATATAAGTGGGCTTTGCTGTAGGACAACCATTCAACGATGGCGGATCTTCTACTTACAGGTTCACTGATCTAACTTCCATGCTGATCTCTCCATTTATTTCCAATGCAAAGATTGCTGGTACATTTAAATGTACTCTTTTGTAATCCTTCATATTAGCTACTTGCGATGATTCCAGAATGCAGGCTTTTACTTTTACTGACCCTGCTCATCGTGACTAGATCTCTGACTATGTATATACTATGGGGATAGGATAGGACAAAGTTAGAGCGTCCAAAAATTGGACGGTTGTAACTACCGATGATGAAACATGTATTTTACTCCCATATCATGATACGTAATGGGACCATTCATCACCCTTCAAAAATCATAACTGAGTTGGTCACCCAATATCTGCCAGCATCTCAAGAGTAGAGTTTTCCCACCAAACATGCAGATCCGATCATGTTGGCGCAGATCCGATCAAACATCTTGGATCATCGCCTGGTCCCCTCCAAGTCCAACAGCCTTGCGACATGTGGCGACAGTGGTAAACCACTGGCGTTGCTTTCGATGTTCCGTCCAAAAAAACATTTTTGGGGGGCACAGATTCTTCAAAAGATCTTTACGACCTCATGATTTTGTCTGAAATGTCAACATTTAGTTGAACAGGAAACTTTTATGACAAATCATTGGATGGAATGTGGTACCATATTTGCGGACAAACCCTCATGACGCCTCATGATGTCCAAGGGATGCATTGCTCTTGCACGAGTGTGGCAATTCAAAGCTTTCAGAGAACAGACCAATATATACCCCAAGCAACCATCCGCATTGATTCTGATACCCTCTGGGAACTCTGGTAATTTAACATTGCAATGGAGAATCCCAGCTTTTAATGGAAACTCATGGGATAATCATCTCTAAATAGGTCATTTTTCGCACGTCAAAGCCCACAATGCAGCCTGCTGATTTAGCCGTGCACGGACTCCCGCTTCACCATCCGTCGGATGGAAATGGATGCGGTACTGCAAATCAAATCCACGGCCAAATCGCATGTGTGGGGATCACCACTTGGGGGGTAGCACCCTCTGATCACCTTCTGGTCAGAAAAAACAGCTAAAAACTTGGAGATATCAATGGGCCAAAGGGAGATGTTCTTATTGATCTTATTGCTACCTTTACGGACTGGAGAGTAATTTCTAGTTGACAAATTTTGTTTACCTCGATTTCAAGTGATGCTGAACCCCAAAAAGGGGAACAGTACTCAGGCGTTGACTTTGGGACTCCAAGCAGCAACATACACCATCTCTGGCTGCCAAAGGCGCCTACAGTATCTATGGCCATATGGATTGTTCCACGGTTTAACCAATAAAATGGTGATTTAACTGGTAAAACTGGTGATATATCACAATAAGTTTCACGTACGGCCGTTCTGGACAAGTCTGCAGGACACTTGCTTGATCCTGGACTTCAAGCAAACTGGTGTTCACTGTTCATTCCTTGAACAGACTTGAACAATGTTTGATGCAACAGAAAAAATGAAAAGCATTATAGCCAAACACAGAAGACATGGTTCACTAAATTGCCGGTGAAAAAGGTTGTTGATGGTGCTTGATGGTGGGTGCCACATTTCCAACTGATCTACAGCCCATGAAATTTTATGGCTGGGGCTCACAAACCAATAAGACCTTGAACAGTCCAAAAAGCTAGAGCTTCAAGGACAGTTCTCCAGGCCAAATCATGGAACCTCCAATATTTTTCCAATCTTCAAATAGCCAAATCTATCCTGGTTGGTGGTTTCTAAACCCCTCTGAAAAATGATGGAGATAAAGTCAGTTGGAATGATTGTTCCCAATATGATGGGAAAGTCATAAAATTCATGTTCCAAACCACCAACCAGTATCATTTTTTTCTGGTGCCCAGCTTCGGGTGTGAAAAACCGCAAACCGTAGCAGACCCCTCCTCTGACCCGGCCACAAAGGTGTCGGCTCCGGTGGTGTCCTGAGTGGATTTTACAGGATGATACATATAGTAACCCCCCACAAAAAGATGCAGAAAAGTTAGATAAAACAAATCCGATTGGTGTGGGATTTTGTACTGTTCTATTTTTTGGGGTACTAATTCTATGTTCATATAGTATGCTAGGGTCAAAGTACATGGTACCAATGGTATACATGGTCATCCCACTGGAATCCTTACGCCTTGGGTATACGGTATACGCCCAAAAATGGCAAGTGAAGGGCGAAAAAAATAGGCCATTCAATGATGATCCACCTGGCTGGAGTTTCCCTCTGAATTGTCAGATACAGTATATGTTTTTGAGAGATATTTTGAGGCCGTTTGTAATAATTAATTACTAGCCATCATCTGTGGTCATATCCTGGTGAGGTTGACTTCGTGTTGCCAGAGATATGGTACATTATTCAATGATATTCAATGATTGTCCCCTTCGAAGGTACCATTCTGATCCATTTCGGAGTTCTCTGCTTTTCTGGTCAAACCCATATGTTTAAACGGTGGTTCGGCGCTTGTGGTTTCACTGAAACCACAAGCATCCCGTGGCAGTCATGCGACCTGCCTCAATGAAGCCCACAAAAGTGGAGTCTTCTGAACTCACGTCCGAGAGAGCCTCCCAGCTCTGAACGGGTCAACATGGGCTACGCAAAAGAGCAAATGGTTGGTGGTTGAGCCACCCCTCTGAAAAATATGAGTGAGTAACAGTTGGGATGATTGTTCCCAATACATGGAAAGTCATAAAATTCATGTTCCAAACCACCAACCAGGCAATTACCATGTTGGTGCCGAAAATCTGTCAACAGTGGATGGTTTCACATGGCTTAACTCTAAAAATATACGGCCTACGCTGCAGCGACAAATCTTTGGTGAACCCTCCACTGGCACACCCACAACAGTCACCTGTCTGTCAATGACCAGGGGCCTCTCCTGGCTGATGCATGAACTCTTGGACATTTCATGGATCATGTTCCAGGGTGTGTCTGAAAATGTGATCACCCCAGGAGTGAAAATGGATGAAAATGGTGATTGACCATCAAAATTGGGGGTAGCCGGGTAGCCTATTCTCAGACAAACCCACACGCATCAACTGCATATTGGGTAGGCATTGAATAAATGCCCAAAGTCTCCTGCCACTGCATGTCGCCATCTGAAGTGGCCTCAGAGCATTAGCATGCCAGGAAGTCTTTGTTGGGCACTCAGGGGCGAAAACATACAAAAACAACCCAAATTACCCTCTGGTAATTTAACATAGCTATTGAAAATGGCCATTAATAGTGGATTTTCCCATGAAAAATGGTGATTTTCAATAGCTATGTTAAATTACCAGAGGGTACATGAAACAAAATCCGATTCGACCAACAAAAAATCTCAACAAATGATGAGGCCGCAAATGAACACTCTAGCGTGGGTATGCGTGGGTTATGTCCAGCTTTTATCGTCTGGCTTGCGCCATTTTAATGGCTGGAAAAACCACCACAGAACTACCGTGTCCATTCAGGTCCATGATTGCCGAAGCCACGGCAATGATTCTCCAGTAGGAGCTATGAAAGAAATCATCCCAAGATATCCCAAGTATGCACACGGCCACGGCCACGGCCCGGCCACGGCCACGCACGAAAAAAAGCAATCCTCCAAGTATGCACCGTTACCCAGTAACCAGAAATTTCTTGGTAACCAAATTATATGGGCTTGTCTGATGGGGTAGCCACAAGTTAAGCATCAACATTTTGGGGTATACCCCATCAGACACCAGATTCACAGAGGTACACCCCACCCACAAATTAGTGGCTGATATCAACCAAATTCCAATATATCTCCACTAAAGGTACCTGGAACACCGTATGACCATTTTTTTCAGTTATTTGACCGAATACTGCCGAATTTGGAGAAATGATTTTGTTTTTGGTCATATGCCCATGTTTGGCAGTATTTGACGACAAGTGGCATGTTTGAAGAATATTGATAAATATTGGAAACATACTAAAAAACTATTGAAAAGTTGCAAGATTGGACAATATTGAAAAGATATTGAAACATATTGAAACAATATTGAAAAAACATATTGGAACCATATATTTGTGTCATGATTACCCCTGCATGCAACTTAGAATTCGAAATTTGGGCATGCCGTATGACCAAAAAAAAATATACAGTCGTTTGGGGGTCCAGGTACCAGGTACTACTACACAAATAGCTCTCCAGGGCACCGTTGCAGTGGAGACTGCCTTCTCTTGATCATAGCCTGGCGTAGGCGGGTCTTTGGGGATCAACAAAAAGGCAAATGGCAAATGGCGTGTATGTCTGGCTTCTACGTGCGGCTTATATTACTCATAATATGATATAATATGTGTATGTATATATATGTATATATATATGTTTGTCAATGATATAATAATCTGAACATATCTGAACTAAGGTGATTTTGGATGATATTGAGAAGATTCCCCCTGCCAACCTGCTGACCTGCCGACCATCATCTGATTAACTACCTACTCCAACGCTTTTGTGACATCGAGGGAATGCATGAAATATGTCACAAACAAAAAAAAACAAAAGTGCTGCAGGTTTATTGAAGCGAATATGGATACCTCTTGTCGACATCACATGCGGATCAAATGTCTTATATGATTGTGTTTGCCCGGTCTTTCCCATAATTTTGCCGCATGCTCTGATATTGTTTGGAAAGCTTTTCATGTTGCAAAAGGATCCGTGGCACCAATTCTTGATTTACAAGTTTGAGCCGACCGTTCGACCGTCCTGTAGTGGTAGACGATACGAAATACGAAAAGCTTACTGCCAACAGTAGAACGCAAGGGAAAAATTTTTAAAAAAAAAGGGAAAAAAACTCGTAGATATAATGTCAGGGTATATTAGTTCATTGTCCCCATACTATCCCCTATTAATTATCCTATATTGTTATCCCCATATATATCTATATATTCCATACATATATGTATATATATATATCGTAAGTTTATTATACGATATCCCATATTTATCATCCGAGAATGTCACCCGCTCTCTAATGATCTGACCCACCTTGTGTTTCTGAAGGTACACCGACTGGAATGGTCTCCTGCCGCTGCAAGCAGGAGCCTTCTGGCCTTGTGCTAGCGTCAAAATATAGTGTCTGGTTCATGGTCGTCCGTCCCATGGGAATCTTTAACAGTTGATATATAATGGTATTATAAACCCCTTTAGATTTCCTGTTTGACCATGGCACACGTAGTCTTGGTTAGAACTTTCATCTACAGCACCCATTCTGGAGAGTGTTGGATGCCCCAGCCCTGAAAAGTGACATGGAATTGTATAATAGCATCCCCCATGAAGGCATAAAGTTGGTTTACAACATTTTCCCACCCCCACGTTCGCCCATGCTGCTCATACCCTCCCATGTAATATAATTATGCGCATATATATATTAATCACCACAGGATGAATGAAAATACTTGCTATATGCAGCGATTTTGACTTTTGCCTTTCAGGATCTAGGGTTCTTAGGGTTTGGTGTCTCACGGTGGTTTAGGGTTTGGAGTTTAAAAAAGACGCTAGCCGTACACAGTATGCAGGGATTTGAGCATGTCAAAGGATATGCAGGAATGGACCACAGGCAAACGTAGGGTTTGCAGCGAACATGTTTATGCCTATAGTTCAAGTAGAGTTTCGGGACGTTTAAAGTAGATGTATCTGTATCATATATATATATATACGTATATCATGATATATCTATAGTCAGTTTGTGTTTGTTAGTCGGGTTTATGGCCCAACTCATACTTGCGGTGCCACTACAATGATCCTATCAACGCGGAGTCCTCCAGCTGCTGGTCCCTATCGGAAAACCTCATGCGCTGCGTATCTTCCCACGGCCCTTGGGACCTTGGGATGCGTTGTTTAAATGCCCATTTAGTTCGGGGATATCCCAGCTAGCCATGTGTGATGACACCGGAGAGTATCTCCATTTTATTCCATTATCTCCCTGTAAAAATCATCCCATTTTACCACCAAAAAATTGTTGTCTAAATCCCGAAATCCCAGAAAACTGGGTATCCCCAAAAAGATCCAAAAAGTATTACCACATATTACCACCATTCTTGTTGGTTAAATGCCAGTTTTTGGTAGATATCCCAGTTTTGGTAGTCCTGTTCCTTCTGGGCATCCCGACCCACTTCCTGATGGCCGATCAGTTTGTCGACTTGGTGGTGGATGCTCCACTGGCTCGTTGACATCAGCCTGGCAGCCGGCTTTCTCTTTAAAAAAAACAACGAAAATGTAGTGATTTGGCTAAGTGCACTCCAGATGTTTCTGGATGTTTAGATGATTTTAGATGCTTCAAAACCCCCAACATTCCCCAACTTTGGTGTGATTTAGCTAGACTGGTTAGTTGTTCTGCTCTAAATTTTGGATGGATTATCATTACCATTGTTGGATGGTTCAAGCCTCAAGCGTGTGGCTTTGACCGTCAAAACCAATGGGGGGTGTCTCTACCAACTAAAATGCGGATATAGCAACACGTGTGGGATGGCACAGTATTGCTAGTACCGAAATGACCAAAAAGTGTGGCTCCCAAGGCTTTACATTTTGACCCATACACTTCTTTCCTTCCCATTGGGGTTGACACAACTAACAAAGTTACCCAAAAAATAATCAACTAAAAAGAATGGATTTTAAGTGGGGATGCATTCTGAATTCTACGAATTTCCAAGGTAACAATGACTACTCACACATAAACCACATCAGGCAGACCAAACATAGTAGTCATCCAACATGTCAAAGTTCCCTCTGTTGCACAGAAATGTTCACGATGTCCAAACAGCTGCTTCCTCTTTCACGTTTCTTCTGATTGACACCCTTGGTTCTTCTGTATTTCCTAGTACTGGTGAATATGGTGATAGGATGACCATCCCCTACAATGATCTAAACTGCACCCCCACACCTCAGCATCTCCGATTAGGCCGCGCCCCATTTTCACCCGCTGATAGTCTCGAGCCTACTGCCTGGGTGGGGTTCCTTTACTAAAACCATCCACCTTCACCACATATTACGCCAGTTGGCACCATGAACCATCAATTTAAGAGTGCTTTTTAAAATTGGGCCATACCAAAATATCCCCAAAAAATCGGTTTCTCCACGAATTCTGGATGATTTTGGAGCCGCAGAAGGTGGCCTTCTGCGGATCCGGCGAGAACATGGACAAGGGCGGCGACAGCGACGCGCCGGTCAGGTCCCTGCGGTGGAGCCGGCGTGGGAAATGTGGAAAAACATGGAAAAACTGCAAAGTCAAACTGGAAATCCGTTCTAGAATTTCTCGAATTTCTAGATGTTATATGATTTTATATTTTAAATGTTTTTATATGATTTATATATATTTGCCAGCTGTTTTGGACTTACAGCCAGCTCATGAGCAACATCTCAAAGGCAACAGAACACATGCGGGCCTTGGAGTGAGGCTCGGTCTGTGCTGTAGACCTGGGAATTGTAGTTGCTGAAGAAAAAATCGTGAACTCCAAAGTTCCAGACCAAACAACAACAAGGTCTCTGCCCAAATACCACATTTATCACATATATATATATATACATATAATATAATATAATATATATATATATATTTGCATATATATATATATATATGTACAACCTAAATAATACTTTAACATATAGTTATTGCCAGGATCCACATCCTTAAAGCCACATCCTAAATTGTGCATCGTTTGAACTGCTCATCTTCGGTGCCCGGACTCACTTGACTTCTGGCAGGTGGCGATAGTGACCTAGCAATGGATCTGGATGAATTGATGAGAAAAAAAGGACCTGAGATAAGGCTAGTTAATATAGATGTTAAATAGTATTTTAATATGTATGTTATAATATGTTGAGTTATATCTGTTGTTATGTTATATAAATTTGAGACTTACCCTTACAATTCCCATTATTGCAGCATCGCAGTGGGCTCGTTCTAATTTTTCCAAATGGATTGATTTGTTGAACGAATCTACCGGAAACTGCCTGGTTTTAGCCCCAATATACACCCCCTGGACATGTTCTCAATCAAATCTGGAAACTGAACCGTGGATTGTTAAAGCATGTTGGACTATTTTTGAACATTGTGAAACGATGTCAAGCCATGTTGAACCCACTGACATTGGGACTGAAACCAACAAAACTGTGGATCGCCCCAAAATGCATGGTTTGGCCTGGCACAAAATTATGTCAAAATCAATAGTTTCATGTGGCTCCCTCCGTCCATGACAATTTGACAAGGCCCTTTTTGCAAAATCGATCGCATCTGCCGATGTTTGATTGTTGTTCCTTTCCCGAGACTTTAACTGATTTATGTTAGTTTCCAGTTTATGCCCCAAGGTTAATCATGAGATTTTGGTTTCCATAGGAATTAATTATATATGATATCATGATATGTTATAAGTGTTTTCATAGGAATTATCTAACTCGTTTCCATAACGGATTTTCAGAGTCAAACAGCGTTGCCCACCCAGCCTGGAAACGAAGTCAAACGGGGTTTCCTCACCCTGGAGTTTCCTGGATGACTTGAGAGGGAAGGGTGAAAGATCGAAAGGTAGGCGTGGGTTGGAACAGGAGAAGAGAGCAAGGGAACGAGGCATATCCGCTGCGGACGGACGTGGGTGGAGTTGGGGCGGATATCGAAAAAAGTCTTCTGGGCTTGGACTCGAGGGCGGGTACCAAAAAGGTAGGTTTCAGGGAGGGGGGACACGACACACACACAGACACACAGACATATATATATATATAAATACATACATATAGTTAGATATATGTATAAATATCAGGTTATGGGGTTTGCGAGGCAACGTGTAACTGGGGGCAGCACATTGTTGCAACGCGGATGGGGTTGATTCTGGTGTGTACATGTATAGAACAGTGTGGGATTCACAAACGTGGTGTTTTGACCCCAGCATGTACCCAAAGCAACTGACTTACGGCTATCCTGGTGCTGGAATCTTGGTGCAAAAAGTGGGCCCGCGGGGTGACTTCTTGCAAACGCGGCTTTAGAGGCGGACCTTGGGGGAATCGAAGGGGGGGGTTCAATATAGTTGTGATAATTATGTTCTAGTTATTTTATAGTAATTCTAGTCATTATAGGTGTTCTAGTTATTATACATGATAACTATATATATACGAATATACATATATATGAAACATATTGAAATGTCATTAGCGAAGTCTTTTGGTTGAAGAGAATATCTTGGAGGAACCCGTGCGGAAAATCCACCAAATGATCTAGATATGCTGAGCAAGGGGCAGCGATTATGCTTCGGCAACCACTAGCCAAAGCGCAATATCCCACAATTGCTGGGTAGAGTATGCATATATATATATATGAATCTATATGTATATTGAGATTATTTAGTATATATATATATATCATGGAATTATTATGTGTATATATATATATAGATACATATCTTTAACTATATTGTCGAAGGAAGTTGAGAAGCTAAACTTCCGACAATATGGACAGATGAAAAGCAGAGCAGGGCAGAGGCAGAGAGAAGAGAAAAATCAGAAGAGAAAGAGTCAGAAGAAAGAAGATGAAGATGCGCGAAAAGGTAGGAAAGTCGCGATTCACTGTGTTTTTCCAATGATTTGTGGTTCCGGAGGGTCGAAAAGTAGGCTCGCTAAAGCGGCGGGTGTGGAGACATATGGGGAGATGAGACATGAAAAATTGCACGCCGTTGTGGCGCGAAGCACATTTCCAAGTCAAAATGCACAAAACACCAGAGGATCGGACCACTTTTGGCGCTTCAGATGTCGAAAAAGTGCATGCCGTTGTGGCGCGAAGCACATCCCCAAGTCAAAATGTACAAAACACACCAGGGTCTGACCACTTTTGGAAGTTGCGATGTCGAAAAAGTGCACACCGTTGTGGCGCGAAGCACATGTCCAAATCAAAATGTAGAAAACACACCAAGTGCAGACCACTTTTGGCACTTAAGATGTCGAAAAAGTGCACGCCGTTGTGGCGCGAAGCACATTTCCAAGTCAAAATGTTAAAAACACTAGGGGTTCGGACCACTTTTGGAGGCTCAGAGGTCGAGTTTCGAAAAAGTGCACGCCGTTGTGGCACGAAGCACATTTCGAAGTCAAAATGTGCAAAACACCAGGGGTTCGAACCACTTTTGGAGGCTCAGAGGTCGAGTTTCGAAAAAGTGCACGCCGCTGTGGCGCAAAGCACATTTCGAAGTCAAAATGTACAAACCACACCATGTTCGGACCACTTTTGGAGGCTGAGATGTCGAGTTTCGAAAAAGTGCACGCCGTTGTGGCGCGAAGCAGATTTGGAAGTTAACATGTTAAAAACACTAGGGTTTCGGACCACTTTTGGCGGTTCAGATGTTGCTTCGCTTAACTCGACTACACTACATGACACTACACTTTGCTGCACTACACTACATTACATTACACTACACTTCACAACACTACAGGTTACAACTACAACTACACAACTACAGTCCACTACACTAAATTACACTGCACTACACTCTCTACACTACACTTCACTACATTACACTACACTACACTCCACTACACTACAAATACAACTACACCTACCCAACTACACTCCACTACCCTCCACTACACAACATTAAACTACACTACACTACCTTACACTACACTACACTCCACAACACTACAACTAAAACTACACAACTACACTCCACTACACTACACTACCTTACACTACACTACCTTACACTACACTACATTACACTACACTAGACTCCACTACACTACACTACATTACACTACACTACCTGCCGCTACACTTCACGACACTACTCTACACTACACTCCACTACCACCTACAACTACAACTACACTCCACTACATTACACTACATTACACTACACTACATTACACTGAATGACACTGCACAAAAGATAGACAGGTAGACAGGTAGACAGATAGATAGATAAGATAGATAGATAGATAGATAGATAGATAAATAGATAGATAGATAGATAGATGGATGGATGGATGGATAGATAGATAGATAGATATGATAGATAAGATAGATATGATAGATATGATAGATAGATAGATAGATAGATAGATAGGATAGATAGGATAGATAGGATAGATAGGATAGATAGGATAGATAGGATAGATAGGATAGATATGATAGATATGATAGATATGATAGATATGATAGATATGATAGATAGGATAGATAGGATAGATAGGATAGATAGGATAGATAGGATAGATAGGATAGATAGGATAGATAGATTAGATAGGATAGATAGGATAGATAGGATAGATAGGATAGATAGGATAGATAGGATAGATAGGATAGATAGGATAGATAGGATAGATAGGATAGATAGGATAGATAGGATAGAGAGGATAGAGAGATAGATAGATAGATCGATAGATCGATAGATCGATAGATCGATAGATCGATAGATCGATAGATCGATAGATCGATAGATCGATAGATAGATAGATAGAGGGAGAAATAGATGGATAGATAGAGGGAGAAATAGATGGATAGATGGATAGATGGATAGATGGATAGATGGATAGATGGATAGATGGATAGATGGATAGATGGATAGATGGATAGATGGATAGATAGATAGATAGATAGATATGATAGATATGATAGATAGATAGATAGATAGATAGATAGATAGATAGATAGATAGATAGACAGGTAGACAAGAGTGAGAGAGATCAATCGCCTTTCAGTCCAGCAGTGGCTTCGCTCTGCCATCTCTGATTCACAACAACCAATCTTTCGTATAGGTTTCCTATTTTTGAAACTTCCGCCACCGCCTTGTGCGGTACTACTGGTATATCATGTACGATTTTTGAGACTACTGCAACGCAGTCCGTCGCAACGTTCTTGCTACGACATTGTTCATCGCGGTTGTTAGGGTGAACGAAACAAAGTTCTTGAGCAATCTGACATTGTCGAGTTTCAGTGCGGGTCTTGACTTCGGTTGGGGTGGGGATGTATGTAAACGTGGTGGATGAAAGTGCATGTGCGGCTGTTGGCGTTTCCTTGTAGTCCGCCTATGTTGCAAACCCGGCTTTAGAGGCGGACCTGGGGGGAATCGAAGGGGGGGGGCCCCCCCCCCCCTTGAAAGGCGGACCGAGACATAACCGGCCCAAACTCTTGCACTTGCACCGCTCGCCCCCTAATACTTGCTACGCAAGGGGGAACTCAGGTAGCTCACCGCTACCTTTCGAGACTTCCAGATGGGAAGAGCATTTTTCCCACGGATTTTATGGCTTTTAGACCCGGAGAGTTTTCAGAAAGCTACAATTCAATTGTCTGATGTTTCATGCCTAAATCGTGTGGGGTTGTTGGAAAATATGATGCAAACACCCCAAAAATATCTCGTGGCTAATCATCATTTTCGCGATTGGAACGGCCATGGGCCATGATTCCAGGTAAAACCCGCACATTTTTGGATCAAGTCATATATCCTACTTCAATAAATCATGGGAAATCATTAGAAAATCATTGGAAAATTGTTGGAGATCATGGTTTTTTCCATGGAAAAACCATGGATTTTTCCATGAAAACTTTGGGATCCCTGCCATTTTTCCACAGCACGGCACGCCACGCGCCGGGACGCGGTGCCTCATGGCGCCCGCCAAGCCATCGCTGCGAAAGTCGGGTCTTCCTGGAGTTTCACCCAAGATGGACCCAGATAGTGTGATATAGCGTGTCGTATATTATATATAGAGACATAGATATAGATACGGATATAGATAGGGATAGACAAATAGATCTGATGATATTAGATTAGATTAGATTAGCTTAGTTTATTTTAGATTATATTAGATTAGATACATAGCCAAAGATACTGAGATAGAATCACATATACAGTATAGATATATATATATATGTATGATATATATATATATATTATATATATATGTAGCGTAGCGTTTTACAAATTATACAATTATGTAAATATATGTCAATAATTGTCAATATATACGCTAGGAACTCTATGGAACTCACACGGTTTTTTGATATCACTTGGAATGGACATCCATTTTCACGAACGGGGAATTTTCTGATCTGACGTGCCCTGATTCTGTCTGTCACAGGTAATTCTGGGTAAGACCAGAAACCCACTTACCCAAGAGCAGAGGGAGCAAGCGCCAGGCGTGAAAAAGGATGAAATGGTACATGATGTACACGTAAATTGTCACCACACTCGATATTTGTTTGCCTATGTCTTCACATGTCTTATATGCTGAAACGCTGACGCGTTTTAGCTGCACAGCAGCTTCCTAATATTCCCATTGTATCCCATTGTCAGGGTGACATTATGGTCAAAACCTCTGGTAATTCTGCTCTCCAAATCCCCGAGTGCCAGAGTTTCGAACCACAATGAGCTAAGCAGCTAAACCCATGAATAAACTGAATAAACAATCTCCAATTGAGGTTTATAAAGTTTATGATTTCTGGGATGGTTACTGGGATGGTTTATGATTATTATGATTGCGTTTGACGAAGCACCTCGTGCTGGACTTGACTGATCTCGAGCTCGAGCAGCCTGCGCTCATAGTGAGACGGCACATTTAATGTCTGCACAATGATTCTAAAGAAACGATAGAACAATAGAAAGGCAAAAAATCGCTTTTCATCGCTTGCTTTTTCGAGTTGTTTTGTGCTGTTTTGGGGAGCCAAGATGCCACCAGGTCATCCACCCTTTTCTGTTGGCAAAACATCTGCCTCTGATGGCAGTACAGAGCTGGAACGCCACAATTCCACCTTGCGCCGTGGAACGTCGATGAGCATGGAAACAGTAGGTCAGTAGGTTTTTGAGTTCAACTCCGGATTCATAAACCATGGTTTATTAATTATGGGGGTACCCTCCAAATAGTGATAATATATGATATGATGTTTAAATATCTTCAATTGGTACTCCGAGAGATAAACAGCCCAATTGGGTGTATCAATCCACCGTTGACGCTGAGAATTGGATTCTGATCCATCCCAATGATGGACCCGAGGGCAATGAGTTGGTGGATTTTCCGAAGGAAAACACGACCTGACACGACCACTTCATTCCCAACATAAGAGTACTTTTGGATCACGATCCAATGGGTAAGAGAAAATAGTAGAACATAAATGCATATAAACAATATATAAACATATTTGAACATCTTCACACCAGTCAGCAAATACAATGAGCATACATGAGCCATGGCTCGTGGATTGCTATCCAGATGTATAGCGATCCCAATAGCTGCGATCCACACAGATTCCACGACCGATGGCAAGGGCAAGGCATCTGGTTCTGCGGTTTGTCTACGGTACCTCTAAATCCATTGGTTAATGATCATTTTCCCTATATTCAATGGCCACTTGGAAGGTATACCCTATTTTCAGACAGACCCATATCCTAATCTTATGCTCGAAAACCTTTTGTTGATGCTCAAGTTTGAGGGTTTGAGGGCCTTCGCATTGCATCGTCATCCGCTCCAAAACGCTGTAGAATAGCTGACCATGGGTCACCCCCCAAGGAAAAACCAAACCAGATATTAATTATAAGCACCTATAATGATGGACGAACCACCATTCATCAATAAGATTCCCATATGTGTGATGATTAAAGTGATTAAAGCCCCTATGAATATCTATAATTATCATTTGTGTATCTAATTATATTATATATATATATGACAGCTGAACTCCCATCATTTCAGATCCAAAAAACTACTGACCAGCGCCTCATTTGCCAACTCTTTTTCCAAGTTGAAATGCGCGGCGAATTCCTGGATCTCCCGAGGGAGATGTGGCAGGCAGCTCTGATGGTCTGGAAAGGATTCAAACTTTCAGAACAACAATGACTATCATTATAAAACATACAAAATAATTAGAAAATATTACTTAAATACAACACATACCACCGCAATGAAATTGTCCAAAACAAATCAAGAATCAAGAGTTGTGATTGACAGATGGTGTCTTTTGAAATGCACTGACATTGTCGCATGCCAGCTTTAGTTTGTTCATTTGCTTGTGCTGTTCTACATAGGATCACATTCATGCTTGGAAAACAACGTCCTGATGGTTGAATTGGGTCTTAGCAATTGGCGGTACCCACCAATCAGGTCTGGCCAAGCTGTCACTTCTGCAGGCCCACAACCTCTCCTGGCCCTCCGACGACAACACTGCAGAAGCGTTTGCAAAGGCATTGCCCCTGGGGCAGTCACAGGACGAGATTTCCAGTTCGAAGCCACCAACCAGATGAAACTTACCCTGCAGGAAACAAACATGTCCAAGTGAAAACCTCAATAGTCCCCAATCTTAACAAAAAATATGTAGAAATGGATATCAACCAGGGGATACCATGGGATTTTCCAATAGCCAAGCACCCCCGGGCTGACTTTCATCCACAGTTTCAAACGAGCGAAGGACTGAGAATGCGGCTTGTTGTCGCCGTCTGCTTCCTCCCTGCAAGCCGACTCCGGTGTTTCATTTTTTGAGAATTGGTGACTGTGTTTCTGATGAAGATGATGATGATGATGACGATGACGATGACCTTGTTGGTATCATTGATACAATAACAAGAATCATGATAACCATTGGATATTATCAATATATCTCAATATAACATAATGGTCAGGTTCTCTTCCATCCACACTGGTATGTCTTGACTTCATCGCGAAGCTTCACCAGATTTCAACCAGGATCCTGGCAGTTAATTGGGCTTCGCAGTTAGGGCCGGGCCTCCCCATCTGGAGATTGATGCAGTTGGCACAGCATGACGGATTGCATGCTGTGACACACCTCAGAGGGTCCAAAGTCCCGGCAGACCCAGTTCCAGGAAGGTGGTTTACCCTCCTGTGATTTCACATAGCTATGGATTTTTTTGCCCATTTACAGATGATTTACCAAAAATGGTGATTTCCCAGTTCGCAACCTGTTAGTTGACAAGAGGGTAACCGGGTATGTTGACAGTGGCATGCTGCCTCCAGTCCCTCGGTCTTTTTGGCGCCCTCTGGGATCATAGGCACAGAGTCGCACCCGGTCTACTCAGCACCTGCCGGCTGTGAAACGTCACGGCGGCGGCACTCAGCACCTGAGGGAAGAGCATGGCTAAACTCAGCCACCCAAGAGAAGCATGTTCAGCTGGGTATTAGTATTATTATCATTATCATTAAATTATTATTATCATAATCATCATCATCATCATCACCATCATCATCATCATTATTATATATTTATTTTTATTCTACACACACTACACATACTACACACACACACTTGCTCAGAAATATCTTATCGAATTAATTACTGATGTGGAATGCATCGCACGTGCAAAAACACTTCAGTTAAACCTGACAGGAAAGAGTGAATGATTAGAAGTGAGAAACTGTGCGAAGGAAATCTTTCTACGTCCTTGCTCGAAGGATTTATGGTTCTGATGCAGCTCAGTCAGATTGCGAAAACCGTACAGCTGTTTTGTTTGAAAAAAGTTGGAAAACGACATGCCGGTACTTGGCTTAGCCGGTCGCCATAGACAGTGGAAAATTGGAGCAGGTACGCAGAGCTGATCAGGCAGCTTCGTTGGACGTGGTCCCTGATTGTATGCCACGTCCCCCTGCTGTGTAAATGAAACAAAACCGGCCAGAAGAGAAGAAAACCTAACCGCAAATCATGTGAAATCAAATAAATTGAGCAGCAAACCGAAATCATCCAATAGAAGTTTTACATCTTTTCAGATGTTCCACACACACACACACACCAATCTATAATTAAGTCTACGTTACAAAATGTTACAAATGTCTATAAATGTCTGTAAGAATAACAATCAACCCTTTCACTGGCCTTCACCAATCTTTTCCCAGTTCCCTGAAAAACTATAGCTAGTTAAACCATATACTACGTATATATACCCTTTACCATCCTTTACCAAAGGTTTGACCAGTTCCCTCCATTTCCTCCAAGCAGCTTCGTTTCAATTATGATGAGGCGGAGGTTTCACCTGGCTGTGTAGCGACTGGGAACCAGGCTGAGTTGGAGGATCGTCAGGATCATCTCAATATCCAATCACTCTCACACGTGTTTCAAGTTTACCCTCTGGTAAACTAACATAACTATGGAAAATCACCATTTTTAATGGGAAAACTCACTATAAATGGCCATGTTCAATAGCTATGTTAAATTACCAGAGGGTAACCATCTCATGTTGTGGAAATCGATATGATGCAAATACATGCAAATACCCCAATTCCTGTCAGACGAATTCTGCGGGAATCCCGGAAATCCCCAATGTTGCAGGTCATTTCAGATCATCTCAGCCCATTTTCCAAAAAGAAACTCCCAAATCAAAATTCCTGGAGATGTCCCTCATTTTTTCAGAGAAATGGGGATGGGTCAAAACCTATTAATTAGTAGATATTAGATGATAAATTTGGGGAAACAAAATAGTATAAAATAGGGGGAATAAACATGAATAAACATCCATTAGTTCAGCTACTGGATACCATCCAGGGTCCCTGTCCGGTTGCCAGATCACTGGAATCGGAGCTCGTGGTGCTGGCCGTGGAATCCGAATTGATCGCCTCCTTGCCGAAACGGGGATGGGGGAGATCGGGCTTGAATGGAGCTATGGGGATATGGTTGGGATATTGGGTCCCCATTATACCATTATGATTCATGGTTGGGGATCCATTCATGGATCCCATATGGTTGGGATTTTTTTTTGGGATGAATGATGCTATTTTTTGGGGATTTGGATGGATTTGGGTCCAAACATTGGAGCATATGGCATCAATATGGCATCATATACCCAGCCAAAGTGACGTTTCAATAGGGAAATGCTGATCAACCGATCAACCAAAGGATTTGGGCGCGAAACCCCCCTCGCACCTGGGAATCTTGCCACTGCACCAGGAAAGCCTGTGCCACGATCGTCGTTCAACATCAACAAATGGGCCATTGGAATCCATTTGACGAATTAATGACACCAAATTTCCAGCAAAGTGCCAAAATCACCCATGTGTCAAACCGCCACCATTAATATCCATTAATCATTATCACCATTTTTGTGGTTGGGATAAATAAAGCATCCCCAGTCATGGCCGCCATGGCCTGTTCGTCCAGCTCCAGCCCTTTGGCAGCACTGCGCTGCTTGGCCCGCTTCAAGGCATTCAAGGCTCGCCGCCGGCGGTGCTGCAACAATCGCATCCCTAGCCGCAGCTCAGGTGGTGCATCTGGGGTTGCTGGGATGACTGGGAAACAAAACCGAAATGGCCAAGAAAGATGCAAAGGGCAAAAAAAATGATTGAACCTCCAAAATCTAGATGCTCAAATATCCTCAAACTCCTGACTCCTTTGCTGCTTTGATCCCTCCTTTCATCATCTTTCATCCCTTTTGCTGATATCCCTTCTGCCCAGGAACGATTTTTCTGGCGAAGCTCATTCATGTCGAATCCGTCCTAGTGTCAAGCTTCCATGCCAAGGGAGAGCAAAAATTAAGGGGTTGAAGGTCGAAGGTTGAAGACTTACTCTGTCTTCCCGATTTAATGCAAAAAAGCACATTCTTTTCCATAGATAAATCACCTGTACAGCAATTAATGAATGGACGGATAGAAAGATAGATCAGATTGGATTAAACTCGATCAATCTGAGATTCCAATCGTAGAATAGATAGGCAAATACCAGTGAGAAACTATTTAGAACATATATGTATTAGAATATATTAGAAGTAGTATTTTCTAGATATCTATATACAGTGGTGAATATAATAACACTATAATTAGAATAATTTCCAGGTAATTTGATCAGTTTGATCACCAAACTGCCGGGTTTTTTCCCCTCCCCATTGGCCTATATCGGCCCCCCCGGGCTCCTCCACGTTCAAGCGCTTGGCCCAGGCAGCTAGGTCTGGGCATTTGGCTTCCATGCACCGCAGCCAGCGATGAGACCAACAGGGCCTTCAACAAGGAGGTTTTCATACATGGGGTACCCCATTTGTCATCCATGTGAATAGGATTTTCCACTAACCATCCAGCTCTGGGTACCACTGGGTACCACCATGACTGTGGACACCGCCATATATGATGCGAAAGTATGCCACGGAAGTTTCGATGACACATGTTCTTTTTTCGGATTGATAAGAAATTCAGAAATGACCTATATAGTTGGTTTTAAGCTATCCTAAAAAATGTGTAAAATCAACCAGTCATCCCACGTCTGCTTGAAAACAGTAAATATCTGAAATCACCAATCAGTGAAGCAAACATGGCTATGGAAGTTTGAACCCATGACACGTTTTTTTCTTGCTTCATAAGAAATGATGCTTACTCTCTGATAATTTGACACTTTGCGATGAAAAATCACCGGTCTTTACAGGTAAATCATCGAAGTAGATCAGTCATGTCCCATAGCTGTGCTGAAATCCTAGAGGGTATATGGGTATGGAACGCATTATAGATGACATCGATTTATTACACATGATGTATATACCATCATTATATGCCATCTTTTTGGAAATGAACATCCAGAACTACCAGCTACAGGATTTTGGTGCGAACAGAAGGGCATCAGTGTTTTGTTTCCTGCGGCCAATGCCCATAGTTCATCTTAGATATGCGCTGTCTTGTAATCAATGCAGCTTCTGGTTTAAAATAAAGCTTGGATTATCCCAGTAGAATCATGTAAATCCAAGTTATTGGAGCAGCTATGACTGAAAGTGAAAGTAAGATAAGTTTCACTTATCTCACTCAACTTTCATATGTCCTCCGTTTTTAGGTAAAAAAATAAATCTCACTCATCAACTAACCCCTATAGTACAGTCCTCCAGTTGTGGCTCCCATCTCCCTGATGTCCCCATCTCCGTGGTTGGCTGAATTCCATCATCTTCTTGGTTTTTCATCACAGATTGCTGAAACCATGAATCTGTTGCTTTTTATTTATCCGATTTATCCAATGAAATCTCCATGTAAAAATTGGTGAAATCCCATGAAATCATGGTAAAGCCCCCACTGATCTAACGGTTAGTCGGTTAATCCCCATGTTTCCCATGGGCAAAAAGTGCTGCTATCAGGAATTCACCATGCACCGGGCTATCAGATAGCACCTCTCCACTCGGCAGCTGCGCCAGACCTGCGGAAAGTTGTGGCGCCCCACGTAGTTCTGCGTCCTGGATGAAATGAAGATCTGGGATTTAACCAAACAAAAATATAGGAGAGATTCATCCTAGTTTGGAAGAGACATGTGATTTAGAGATTTTTCATGATTCATAAAATTAATTTCATTTCATTTCATGATTCATCGTAGTTTGGAATGTATTTTTTTCACCATGGAAGATTGGGATCTGATTCAGAAGCATTGGGACTAATGGATTGGTTTTCTGAGGAAATTTGAAGCTGGGAACAGTGGTTTTTCTCAAAGGGGGCTCGTGTAAACTTTACCAAAGGGAACACCACTTCCAATAAATAGCATGTTTTACCTACATTCTCTCTCGATTTATATATATTATACACATCCAAATGCATTGACATCTTATCTAGATCCTATCTACACATACAGGTGACATTAATACAGGTGTTAACACGTTGACCCAAGCCTCAGTTCTACCGCTGCGATTCCCTGCGTAAATGTTCATCCCTCCAAAGATATCCATGGCATATCCTTCGGTTTTGAATAAACCATGCCACCAAAAAAGAAACCGTTTGTGGTTGTTCCTGTTCCTGTTGATTGATGTTTTCCTGAGTTTTTTTCCATATTACCCTAGGGTAACGTTTACATAGATGTGGAAAACCCCACCATACCCCACCATTAGATCACATTCCGAACCGGAAAACCCATGGATTGTCCACCTCTCAACTGGTGAACCGAGGGACACGGCAATGGTGTCGTCCAAATTCACCACGCAATGCCACCAGTTGCCTGGTACAAAGATGGTCTCCTGCGTTGCGATGCGAAGGGGATGGGGACAGCAGGGTTGAATCATTGCAATGCTTGCTTTTGAAAGATAAGAAGCAAGTTGATATTTTTTTGTTTCAATATCCAATATGTATATATATATAACTTAATTATATGAATAACAACTTAAGCTTGTTTCTTGATTCGTTCATATTTAGTACCCATGGACTGACTCACTCATTATAAATCCCACTTGTGGGTGAACTAACCACTTCAGACTTATGACTCACGATTTCCCAGTTCATCCAAGTAGGGGAGCCAATTTCACCCCGGTACCGTCTGGCAAACCATGGAAAACTCCATGTGAAACTCCCCGCAAATCCACTAGTATGAATGGGTGCTCTTGATCCAAACATTTGCAGATGGTGACTTGAATGGTTAGCTGCTAAATCATGCTACATTACTAGAGGTAACAGGGTAGCCTATACTTTTCCATCCCAAACATGAATAGAAATACGTCATGCCGTTCGGTCCATCGCTGGTATCAAGGCGGTGAGATGTCCAACCACATCTTGAGAAAGCTGAAACATGTTCACCCAAATGGCTTTGGGTCAAACGGTCAAACGCGAAAATAGCTGGTAAATGGATGTTCATGTCCCCCAAAAATATGGTATTGTGGGATTGAACTAATTACTCACACCCAAACTTGGACATGTTGAACAACCCCCTGCTGCACTCATGAGAGCGTTCCAAGGACAACAATTCCAAGGACCGCCAACAGGGAGCTCTTAGAAACGAAAACCACTGGGGCTCGAACGCCGGGATGCTGTACACCTCGCAAGTCGAACTGCGCAAAGACTGATGTGGAGGTGTCTTGAAAATGTGGCACCCTCTGGTAATCCAACATAACTATTGAAAACAATCATTATCATCATTGTTTATTGGTAAATCATCTACAATCAGACCATTTTCCATAGCTATGTTGGATTGCCAGAAGAATCCAGCGGGTACAGTACCCAAAATATCTCAAAATAAATGTCATGTGAGTCATGTGGTTCCCTTTTTGTTGGGGGAATTACATTGCCATCCTGGGAGGATATACCTACTTTACAACAATGTGAAATTGCTCAATTTCTCTGGCAAACCCGTATAGAGTTGTCCATCAAAGCTGGAACGGGTGTGTGTGTGTGGGTTGTTTTGACATAAAATGCAAGATTCTGTTTGTATTGTCGTACTTAATGTATCATATTGTCATATTGTACCTATTAAAAGGGCGAATGAGAGTATGTTTCATCTACGACTCATTACGAATCTACTTGACGCCAGAGACTTTCAGGATTGCATGGAACCGATTGTACTGCATTGTTTCAATGAAATATCTGCGAGGGCGACATCAGAAAAACATCAACGGTGACTTGACATCCAAGAATGATAGTATGATACATCTCAGTTGGTACATGTTTCTGTTAGAGAATATAAATTAATCACTGTCCAAAATTACAGAAAATCCCTAAATCATCCATTTTTATGCGATGTTCATCGATTTTCCATTATAAACCAACAATTTTGGGGATAATCCAATGGTAAAACCAGGTTAATCTGCTACCCAGTCACAAAGGATCGGCTGAAAATCTGGATCCTGCCTGGCGAATCCGACGGTTTTCTGCGGTTTTCTGGGATTTAAATTCTGAGAGTTCTGAACCACAATTTCATATAATTTCATATAATTTCCATAAGTCCTTTCAATCAAAGACGTTGACCTCAACGGCCTCATTTACCTTTCAAAGGCACCCTTGACTGGGGGCACCGTTGACTGGTGCCCTGGGGGTGTATCACTTGTATCGCCCATGTGTTCCCCCGCCTGGCGCGTTTGCGTGGCAAGAGGTCCAGGAAGTGATTACCTGCGCCACCACTGCGGCATTTTCGTTCCAATAAGTGAGTGGTCCTGGAAAACGCATGATCATGGCTATTAGATGCTATTAGCTATAGGCTATATATTTGAGATGTCCACGGTACCAACACAGCATTTTTTCCGGGTAAATGTGAGATACATACAAAAGTATACAGAAGTACAAAAAGGTGAAAAGGTGCATGGTTTAGCCATGACGTTCTGCTTGTCACACAGCCATGTTCCCAAATCTCCCTGCGTGTAGTTGTCCTCTGAGGAACTGCCACTAACCTCCCCAGCCAGTGGCTGGTGGATATTCATTTACACAAATTACTTTACTTCGTGTGATCCCCACCATGACATTTATACATTTTCTTACTGGCAAATCTTCTGGCATTCTATCTGACATATCTTCTGACATTCTATTTGCATCTGGCATATCTTCTGGCATTCTATCTGACATATCTTCTGACATTCTATTTGACATTCTATTGGCATATCTTCTGGCTATCTCTATCTGGCATATCTTCTGGCATTCTATCTGGCAAATCTTCTGGCATTCTATCTGGCATATCTTCTGGCATTCTATCTGACATATCTTCTGGCATTCTATCTGGAATATCTTCTGGCATATCTGGCATATCTTCTGGCATTCATTCTATCTGGCATATCTTCTGGCATTCTATCTGACATATCTTCTGGCATTCTATCTGGCATATCTTCTGGCAGATTTCTGGCATATCTTCTGGCATTCTATCTGGCATTCTATCTGGCATATCTTCTGGCATATTATCTGGCATTCTATCTGGCATATCTTCTGGCGTATCTTCTGGCATATCTTCTGACATTCTAACATATCTTCCTACATGAGGTCCGGCAGGGAACACTTGGCGTGGATACTCGCGGTTGAGGTCCGGCAGGGAACACTGGGCGTGGATGGTCGTGGTTGAGGTCCGGCAGGGAACGAGGATGGTCGTGGTTGAGGTCAGGCAGGGATGGATGGTCGTGGTTGAGGTCCGGCAGGGAACACTGGGCGAGGATGGTCGTGGTTGAGGTCCGGCAGGGAACATTGGGCGTGGATGGTCGTGGTTGAGGTCCGGCAGGGAACACTGGGCGTGGATGGTCGTGGTTGAGGCCCGGCAGAGAACACTGTGGATCGCGGGTCGCAGTTGAGCAAGGACGACGAGGACGACGAGGACGACGAGGACGACGAGGAGGACGAGGAGGAGGAGGAGAGGAGGAGGAGGAGGAGAAGGAGGAGAAGGAGGAGGAGGAGGCAACTGACATAAAATCTAACAACCCTCACCTGGCAGGTGGGGAAAAAAACACCATGGGACCCATGCCATGGGACACGCTTCGTCGTCATCCTCCGGCTGCATCACATCTTTCCCCTTGGCAACCTCGTCTCAATGGATTCTCAAACCAAAAACACCAGGAATCATCGATACTTTGGATGAATAGTATGGTGGCCGATCCCAATATTATGGATCAGCAAGCTTAATCTCCAAGATGATTGCTTACTTCGCAGGAAACGTCCCGGGTTTGTGCGGCTGAGTGGCTCTCTTTGGGGCGTCCGGTGCCAGCAGCAACCAGAGCTTGCGACCCAGCAGGAGCGTGTTCCAGGCACTGGTGCAGAGAGGATCCTGGCCGTGGTGAAGTCTATGGAGGGACATGAAAAAAAACAAGATGCAGCCCACGAACCCGAATGCTCACACGTATGTTAATGGTACAGATGTCGAAACACATGGATATGCAGTCACGCAGAACACTTTTCTGCAATAGTTTATTTGAACAGTCTTGTACATATTTCCCCTGTTACCAGTCTGCAGTGTGGAGTGGAAAGTGTAGAGTGTGGAGTGTGGAGTGTAAAGTGTAGTGTAAAGTAAGGAGTGTGGAGTGTAAAGTGGGGAGTGTAGAGTGTGTAAAGTGTGGAGTGAGGAGTCTAAAGTGTAAATTGTGGAGTGTGGAGTGTAAAGTGTAGAGTGTGGAGTGCGGAGCTTCCCTCAGAGACACGGCGACGCCACAGGAAAACAAAACACTCGAGACGAGACACGTGGGAGCAGCAAAACGAGCATTTCGTGCGAGACTTCCGCTAAGTTTGACACTTTCGACACGTTATCAAACAGGTTGGAATGTCACAAAGTGCCACGCCTGCCACGCAAAACGACATGACAACCTGCTTGGAAACCTTCGAAAAGGAGAGGTTTTGCAACTTCCCCCATAGACACGGCGATGCCACAGGAAAACCAGAGACTCGAGACGAGACACGTGGGAGCAGCAAAATGAGCATTTCGTGCGAGACTTCCTCCAATTTTGACACTTTGTAGCCTCAAAATCGATGTTTCGTGCGAGGCTTCCGTCAATTTTCATCACATCTCACAAAATGCCACGCCTGCCACGGAATCTGCACTTTGTCGCCACTGGACGCAGCCCTGCCATTGCGAATCCCAAAAAACACGCAACACGACACGTCTAAAGTGCTGTGCCTGCCATTCAAAATAACGATGGACACGTCCAAAGTGTTGCGCCTGCCACGAAAACTGCAACACATCTTCGGCAAACGTCGCAAAAGTATTGCGCCTGCCACACGAAACGACTTTCGACACGTTACAAAACACATCTGAATGTCACGAAGTGCCAGCAGAACTTACCATAGGCACGGCCATATAGCAATCGCGTGGACAGTTGCAGACGGTTATTGCGGACGGTTGCGAACGGTTGCGAACGTAAACGCAACGTCGAGCGAACACACCCTCAGCCCCCAGACCCCCAGAGTGAAACGGGAACCCTTGCTACACATTAGGGAAAAAGAGAAAGACACATCCATCACATGTCTGAAAACAATCACATCTCTACACACATTTGCCTTGAACAACATGATTCGAGTGCGTGCGAGTTGTGCGTGTGCTCTGGAAAGACACATCCATCACATGTCTGAAAACAACCACATCTCTACACAAATTTGCCTTCAACAACATGACTCGAGTGCGTGCGTGTGCTCTGTCATCAAATAGCCGAACCAATGTGGTGACAAAAAATAAACGCTAAAACACCACCAGCAACAGCCCTACACACGACATGCTGGAAACACTGTGTGCGAAGTCTGTGTGAGCTGAGCCCGGCCAACATCTTGCCAACTTTGCTGAAAATAGACAACAATAACATCTCAGCAACCCTTTGAACATCGCTGTCTTGCACTATCTCTACAAACCTCATGCCTGAATCAGCAACACTCCGGTGCATGCGAAATCTGCAAGTGTTACTGTCATGAACTTTCGATGCGTGGCGGCCTCTTGCAACTGAGCACAGCCGAAATGTTTTCCAAAGCATGACAAAAATACATAGATCAGCAACAGAACAGCAACCCTCAAACATCAATGAACAGCAACATCTGCACACAACCTCATACATAACGCCGTGCTTGCACAGCACTGCAACAATAAAGTGAAACCTCCACAACCCAAAGTGCACATGTGAGACATTCAGTCTCAAAAGTGTAATGTGGAATGCAACACCTGGAATGCTCACACGTATGTTAATGGTACAAATGTCGAAACACATGGATGTGCAGTCACGCAGAACACTTTTCTGCAATAGTTTATTTGAACAGTCTTGTACATATTTCCCCTGTTGCCAGTCTGCAGTGTGGAGTGGAAAGTGTAGAGTGTGGAGTGTAGAGTGTGGAGTGTGGAGTCTAAAGTGTAGTGTGAAGTAAGGAGTGTGGAGTGTAAAGTGGGGAGTGTAGAGTGTGTAAAGTGTGGAGTGAGGAGTCTAAAGTGTAAATTGTGGAGTGTGGAGTGTAAAGTGTAGAGTGTGGAGTGTGGAGCTTCCCTCATAGACACGGCGACGCCACAGGAAAACCAGACACTCGAGACGAGACACGTGGGAGCAGCAAAACGAGCATTTCGTGCGAGACTTCCGCTAAGTTTGACACTTTCGACACGTTATCAAACAGGTTGGAATGTCACAAAGTGCCACGCCTGCCACGCAAAACGACATGACAACCTGCTTGGAAACCTTCGAAAAGGAGAGGTTTTGCAACTTCCCCCATAGACACGGCGATGCCACAGGAAAACCAGAGACTCGAGACGAGACACGTGGGAGCAGCAAAATGAGCATTTCGTGCGAGACTTCCTCCAATTTTGACACTTTGTAGCCTCAAAATCGACGTTTTCCTACGAGTTTTCTGAGGAACCTCTAAATTTGCTACCTCAAAATCGATGTTTCGTGCGAGGCTTCCGTCAATTTTCATCACACATCACAAAATGCCACGCTTGGCACGGAATCTGCACCTTGTCGCCACTTGACGCAGCCCTGCCATTGCGAATCCCAAAAAACACGCAACACGACACGTCTAAAGTGCTGTGCCTGCCATTCAAAATGAACGTCCAAAGTGTTGCGCCTGCCACGAAAACTGCAACACATCTTCGGAAAACGTCGCAAAAGTATTGCGCCTGCCACACAAAACGACTTTCGACACGTTACAAAACACATCTGAATGTCACAAAGTGCCACGCCTGCCACGCGAAACGAAGCAACGAGACGTTTGAAACCTCCAAAAAGCACCCCTTCTGCAGAACATACCATAGGCACGGCCATATAGCAATCGCGCGGACGGTTGCGAACGGTTGCGAACGGTTGCGAACGTAAAAGCAACGTCGAGCGAACACACCCTCAGCCCCCAGACCCCCAGAGTGAAACGGGAACCCTTGCTACGCATTCGGCAAAAACAGAGATTGCCAATTTAAAAAAACGTTTTCATATTATGTATATCTAGCAAATTGCAGAAATAACTAGAATATAGAATAGAACATCTACAGTATATAAAATGAACAAAAAAGATGAACGAAAATACAGTGGAGAAACTATTTACATCTATTTACGGTATAAGTATAAAACAAATAACATAAATATCATCATGACCATTCCTTTCTACACGTGGTGAAGTTCTCCAAGTTCCTAAACCCCCGCGCCTGGTGCATGATGGTGCCGCTGCGTCGTGGTCCCACACCCACCCAGCGATAGGGGGGTCGATCATCTTCACAGAATGACATGTAGTCGTCCGGGAAGTAGGACCTGAGGGCCACAAAAACATGAGATCACAGCATAGGCCTAGCATAGGCCTAGCATGGTTCATGAAATTTTACATCCCCAATCTTCACCAATACTATTGCAGACCTATCATGTATATATATATATATGTATATATTATGTATACCTGGCAAACCATGATATTTGAAATTTTAACACCAAACCGAAAATTGATCGATTTTGGGTTTGGAGTTGAAATTTCAACACCGGAGTGGTTTTACCCTTTCGAGCCATTTTGAAGGGTGCATCCATCTATATATATATATATCAATATCAATATCAATATCGATTACGAAACTACTATTAGCGAAAGCAGGCTGGCCACAATCTGAAACCAGCCACAATCGGGATGTTTCACCGCTAGACTTGAAGGATGCTGCTTCGTGACTCACTTCGTGACCGGCTAAATAATGCTAAATACCTACGTACACTGTCATACATTAACCAACAACATCCAACAACCATAATTTCTGCTTGAAACCCGGTGGATCCCCATCCGCCCAGGCCATGGTACGGGACGTGGTAATCCTGTAGAATGGCCTCAGTGGCGTGGGATGGGGTCACTGGCGGAATCCCTAACCTGACTTTGCAACTGGTTAATGGAGAAACAAGTGGATGCTTGGGGCCTCAGGTCGTGGAGTAGAGTTTCATAAACTTTTTCTGTCAGGCAATTGTTTTTCCTCAGAAAGAAGTCAAGGTCTGAAATGTATATCGGGTTGCACAGTTTGGGTTGCTTCATCCGCCATCCGCCACACGTCCATCGACATTGCAAGGCACTTTTTTTTCGTGTCTGAAGTGGTTGTCGAACAAGTAGACAGGGCTGTCATCTTGCTGCCTCAAAGTATGACCGATCACCAGCGTGAATCTCTGGCATCACATGATTCGAGGCTGAATAATTTGAAGCTCTGTCTGAATACGCTCAACAAACGAACCTGGACCAATTGCTTATGGATTTGGCGAATGATGTCATGCAGTTATTTAAGATCAGGATGTATTGAAGGTCAGAGATGAGCAACTGATCCCTGACAGTTGACAGCATGGCATCACACATGTCAAAGTTTGTCCGATGTTCAGGTCAATCTTGATCTGCTTCCGTTTTGAAAATTGCAATGAATTGCACGTGATCAATTGCGTCAACCCGACATTCTCCACATCTTCTGTCCTATTTCCCTACTTGGGGGTGCATCCCACTTAGAAAATGGATGAAAATGGATTATACCCCCAGTTTTATATAGAAATATATAGAATACATATCCCCATTTATATATGGGATATTATGGGATGAACTATGGTTATATATTGCCCCTGCGCCAAGCGTCGTCCTGGTGTACTGCTCGAAGTAGTCAGCTCTGAGGCGCACAGTTTGGCCATGGTCGTCCTTCCCAACTTTGAAGTGTGACTGACCAAACCTTCCGGGAGCCGAGATTTGGAAGTGAAGTGAGGTTAGCTGGTCAAAGTGATGGGCAAACCATGATCCTATGATTGGATATGATGGGATTCTGTACAGTATCGTATACCAATACTGAGACTGAAAATTGTCCAACACCTCTAATCTATCCCATCCCGCGGCCCCATGCGGGATCCACTCGCCTCTTGAAGAAGTCATCCCATCTCCATCTCCTTGGCTGAGAAGGACGCCAAATCACCCAATGATTCGATGGCTCGTTTCAGCCCACC
Source organism: Cladocopium goreaui (assembly GCA_947184155.2). Lineage (NCBI taxonomy): Eukaryota > Dinophyceae > Suessiales > Symbiodiniaceae > Cladocopium > Cladocopium goreaui. Next base: position 513,484 of record CAMXCT020001169.1, on the reverse strand, counting down.
CTGCGAATAGTTGATGGTTTCAAGGCCACGAATATTGGTCAGTGGGGAAGCTTCATGGATTATCCCAAAATTCTATGGATTATATGGGATTATCATCCCACTAATATATGGATTATTATATGGGATTATATGGGATTGAAACATATTGAAAACACAAAGGATGTGAAACCACCGAAGCCAATTGTCAGAGCTGTGGCAAAATTATGCGGTCCATGTACCAATCGCCACTACTTGTAAGGTGTATGACACGTGCATGACATCTGTTCATTGGAGGGGTTGGAGGTGTGTTATTTGGCAAACATGTTCTTACCCTGGTTGCGATCATTAACTTGGCATGTCCAAACCTCTACAACACATCATTGAACACATTTGAAAACCATGATATATGTGAATAAACTTGCACCCAACCAACTGCTGAAGTTCCGCTGCCAAGTTTCTCACAGGCCCAACCTTCCTCCTGTGGCACTCCATAGATAAGACAAGGCCTGCCTGCTTCGCCGTGGCCGGTCACAGGTGGAGGATTCCCTTCCCAGCAGAGTTCAAGGCAATAAAGTGCTCCCAAATCCATATGGTGCCAAGGGGTTGTGTAAATTTCCTTAAAACTGAGCAAAATTGTAGTACAAGTAATTAGGGAACCCAGTGATTTGGCCCTCTCCATTTTTTGGCCGAACCCGGCCAATTTCCAGATATACCACCCGCAGGAGTCACCTGGTTTCTCGTACTTCTCCCAAAACTCCTGAGTTTTAATGGCACTTCCGGTGCCAACGGTGGAACCAAATAGATCAAAATGCATCACTTTCTATTGGGTATTTACAGTTGTGGTGTTCAGCATGGCGCATTTCCCTCAATTGTGATGTTAGTATTTCTGGAAACCTTGAACTTTTGGAAGAAACCTTAGCCCCATCTGAGGTGGAAAAATCAGCCCTACCATCCGATGCGGACCCTTCCTTTGCAACCGCTCCTCTACGCTGAGTTCCCCATGCTTCTCCCGCGGCACCGCCGTGTCCGCCGCGAAGGCCAAGGCCTCGAACTCGTGAGCGCGGCGCCGGCCGAAGCCGTATTTCTGCCTCACTGGGATGGAAGCACCGGACAATCTCGGGCTGAAAAACATGGATAAAAACATTGTGTTTTTTTTGGGATGCTTTAGGTTGGGCCAAAATGATGTTTGAAGAAAAAAACATGGAACCAACAGAGGAAATATGCTGAAAGTTTGGGAAAGTCTCTGAAATACGGAGACTTTGCAACTTTGGGATGTGACCTCTTGTGACTACCCGACACTCTGCAAGGTGACCGGTTTCAAACATCCTCAGCCAAGTTGCCAGTCTTCCAAAGACAACTCGCTGCGTATCTTCCTGCAGATCCAAAGCTGGGTGAGGTTACTTGAAGATCACAGAAAAAATAACCGATTTATACAAAGATGCCTGAATTGATATTGTGGGTGTGCGTGAAAACTGGGACATACACCCAAATTTGGCTGTTTCAATAGGGATTGCGAATGATTGCGATGATTAAACAGTGGAATGGGGTACCCCATTTTCAACCTACACAAAAAAAGGAACGGTTATGTGGAATGCGCTTGGTACTGTATTGGTTTTTTTAACGCTTTTCTCAGGAATGGTCACCTGCCCTAGTTTGGGGGGTCTCTTTATTTTGGTTGCCTTGTAGCATTGGTTATTTCTGGCTGTCCTTCAAATCACCGCCAGTCTCAATGGCAAGGAATGGATGCTGCGGGAGGGCCACACTTTATGTGGTGAATGCATATGACGCAGAATGGATAATCACTGATATATACATGTATATATAATGTATATGTATATATAAATATATATACACATTATGTGCGTGTGTGTTACATAATGTTACATATACATACTTACTACATCCTATCAGTAATGCACAATTTAATAGTCATGAACACTGCTTTTCATGATCTCTCGAGAACTTGTTCGACACTGCACTGCGACCTCACCTCTTTGCGGTGTTCACATGCGTCACCCAGTCCTGCACAAGGTCCCTGCCCGCTGGGACAGCCACCCCAATATATTGGAGTTGTCCATACAAAATATCTATATCAGTATTATTTAAAACATATCCGTATATAGTACCCAATATCTTACCCAATATATCAACCGTTTTCCTTATGCTATTTCCTGGAAAGACCAATTAGTTGGTCGTTGATTTTGGCAGTCATGGTGGCTTTGAGTCATGGCCGCGTCCTCAAAGGGCAACGGGTCTTGGTTGTAGCCTTGGGCGGGCAACGATCAGCTCGGCAGAATCTGATCCAAGCGTTGGGTTGGAGTGTATGTATTAGTAAATATGTATATCTGGTTTGTGGTTTCAACCCCTCTGAAACTATGGTTTATGGGTGATATATCTATCAATAACTATGGTTTATAGGTGATATATCTATAATCTGGTTGGTGGTAAAAACAAGCATCTTGAAAAATATGAAAGTCAATGGGAAGGATTATCCCATATATCATGGAACATAGAAGATGTTCCAAACCACCAACCAGTAATATATGTATGATATGCTAAAAGAAAGTTAAAAATACGGATTTCTCTGAGAATAGGGCACCCAAAAATCCTATGATCATGATTTGACCTATTCCAAATTGCCATTTTAGGGTATCTGCTTTTGGACAAAACTGGATTATGCGCCCAACATCTTTAAGTCTCAGAAGTAGTGACCTACTGTATTGCCCAGAACGGAATGGGATGTTCAACTCAATTTGTTTGCGAAGAGGAAGGTTGGGATGACCTGATTCCTGTGCACCCTATCCTGTCCTCATCCCTGCGTCAAGGGTCCATCTTGTGGAGCCTGGTTCATTGCAAGCCCCAAAGGCGTCGCTGCATCGCACTGCGGTTTTGCTCACCAGCCACTGAGACTGGGTTTCTGAGATGATTTCTAGGGGGCATGATTGGACATCGGTTGGCACCATCTGATGAATTCAAATGGCCCGCCAATCTTCCGGCTTCGGGGAGTCCCAAGTTAGAGGAATCTCTGGACTCCTTCTAAGGTTTGTTTGCCCTAATAACCATGGTCTTAAAAAGTTTGCTATCTGAAAACCATTGAACATGTGTGGCGTTGAGCCAACCAACCTGATCTCCAAGATGCTTCGCTTGCCATGTTGTGTGTGTGTGGGAGCCAAGGCTGCAAGGCATAGATGTTCAATGGGTCAATTTTAATTGGGCGTACTGTCTGAAATGACCACCCAAAAATTGGGATGGTTTGCTACTCAATCGGTGAACATCATCATCAGGATCAGAAAAAATATTGGGAACATACAAAATACAAAACTAAATACTCGCGTATGTATAAATGGCTTCGTTTCGAGAACTGCTATACTTTTCTGAATATTTCACCAAATCCAAAGACCCACATCCCGAGCTCCGGACTTCACCGGAAGTTGGTTTCCCATCAACTCCTGCTGACCAACTCGCTAGAGATCACCGATCGGCTGTTCGTCATGAAAACCTGCGGTAATAATAACATATAATAACAATGATGGTAGTATACTTAATATAGAATGATAAAACTTTGAAGTCCAGTCATGAGCGCGGAGGAGTTCCATAGCAATCTCATCCCTCGCTCCCGCAGGATGATCGTGCAATGACAATGACAACAACATATAATAGCAACCAACTGTGATACTCTATGTGATACTTTAACTATGTGATTCCTTTATCTTATACTATCCGAGTTACTATCCTGTTGACTAGCTTTGGCAATCATATTTATATTATTTAAAAAAAATGATTAACAGGTCTTAACATGTCTTAACAGCATTGACCAACTGTTGTTCCCAAAGGTTAATCTTCCATGTTCAACCGTAACCATGGTCCTCTGGTGTTCCTCCTTGAAGCAGCTCGCATTCAGGGGGAATCTGCAGCCCCAAGCGGCCCCATGTGCCTGTGTTCAGGTATCCATCACCGACCTCACCAGCGGGTAGCTACTGGTACTTCACCCCTCGAGGTAAAAAATATCATCACCAACAGCACAATGGAGGGTTGGCCAACAATCTGTGCCTAGTGCGACTGCTATATACATACAGCTTAGTATATATATATATAAATATCGATGTATGGGTAGCCGGGTAGTCTCTCAGTCTCTCAGGACTAGTCCGCATCCTCACTGCCAAGGCAAGCAACTCCATCGATCCATGAAATGGCAGCCACAGCGCGCGCATGTCAGGCTGCTGTCTGTTGGATTACTTTCCGCTTTTCAGCTCACCTGTTCCAGCAAAAATGTCCAAACAAACGTTTCAAGCAGCTAGGCAGGATACTTGGTATCACAGTGTCTGTTTTCTTCTGTAAAAGGTCATGCCTACATTAAATTCGAGATTCCAGTCTGAGTTTGCAGTGCAGGGCAACCGGCTAGGTTCAGCTTGCAAATACCAAATTCAGGTTTCCAGAAAACATCTGTGCGTTTCTATAGTCCCTCTGCAATCTGAGCACTCTTCGGTGTGTTTGTCTGGCCTTTATTTTTCTTGAATTTTGGATTCTTGATACCAGTGTCCTTGAAAAAAATCAAGCTGCAAGTAAAACCTGAACTCAACAGAAAATTCAACAGGAACCTCCGGCATTTCATGGCAAAAAGACAAGTTTTTTCGTAAAAAAATCTCTGAAATCAATCCATTGATGAGCGTTCCGTTTCCTATCCTTTCACCTCCCTTAGTAATGCGCAGCTTGAACCCCCTCCAAATAGAGGTGCCAAACAGCATCAGGTTTGCGTGGCTCAATGACTCACCGGATTACTCAAGAGTCACAGTTGCACCATAATTCTTTGACGTAAATCAACCACAAACATCGTTTCAAACGTCGTTTTCACGGTGTCTCAGGCATCATTCTCGCGTTTCTTGCGCCCGCGAGTTCGCCTTGGCGAAACAGGTTGACTTGGGAGAAAAAAAAACGGAAGATGTGAGAGTCTGCTATGGTCTGCTAAGTCTGCCACTAAAATGATACCCCATGGCCCCATGGTATCCTCAATGATTCACAACTTGTATTCACAATCCAATGCAACAAATCCATACAAATCCAAGGGCTTCTTGATCCGAGCTTCACATCTGGTAACATCGTTGGTTTTTGGCGTATGTTCCAAGGTCCAAAGTTATCCCATCGGGTTCCTATCCCATCCCCGCTGCGTTTCACCAGGGCTGCAGAACCTCTTTTTTCCAATGCTTCACAGATCAGGCAGGTGAGATCCCAGTCCTGACCTGCTCAGCTCCGAAGAATCTTACATCTCGGGGCGAAACTAGGGCCTTAGGGTATGCCCAAATCTACTGGTTATATAATCGCATATATATAATCATTAATATAGTAATATAATATAATCACAATTTGCCTTATTTATATAAATGGCTATTTGGTGGTGCCTCCACCATTTTCAGACACATGTCACAACCAAAGTTAAAACACAAAGGTGTGAAGGTCTCTTGGTTTACATCATTGATGTAAAACTGCCTGAAGGTTGAAGATGCCAAGTTTGGGGTGCTTGTCACATCTGTCACACTTTTTGCGTTCCTTCATGCGTCAAAATCGGCTGAAAAGCCAGACATCTCAAAATTAACTCTCGTGCCAAGCTGTTCACCGGCCCAGATTTCTTCATGGCGCAGAGTATTTTCTCAGCAAATACTACTGTGCATGGAAGAAACCCTGCACCAGTATATGGTTTAAGTTTATCCATGTTTATCCACAGTAAAAAGTCCTCTATGTCTTTGTTCAATGCTGTTTCTTGATCAATATCGAAAGGCCAGGACGTGCATCTCGGCTCTGTAGCTTGTGCTTGTCTTTTTCAACCCCTGATGCTGGACATTGCAGGACACGTGCATCTGCGAAGCATGGTTATGGAATAAAAACAAACACTATACCGTACCAAGAAGATCGCACATTGTCTCTACTCCAACATGTTGGATTCAGAGTTTTCGACCGTCAAAGTCTTTCCTTTCAATGGTCAGTCGGAAATGTACAACTTGGGCGCTGATCTTGATCTGTCCTGTTTCTTCCGTGTTTCACATCTGAATTGCTGAGTCTCCAGCGTCGAAATCACCAAGCGCAAAGGGAAGGCTCTCGACCCCTCCAGCGAGCACCACCCCACCACCAGCCCAAATCCATCCTTACTGTCCTCCGAACAGACTGCCCAAAAATCAGCAAAACCCTCAACTGCAACCAGCGTCCAAAACGTTTGCAAATTCCCTGCCTGAGTGGAAATGGACAGGAGGCACCGTCTCAAACAGCTTCAGCGGGTCCCAGGCTTTTGAACTTTGATACTGTATGGAATTAGACGGTGATTTCCGAGAAAGGATCAACAAAAATCAGACAAGCTCAGGTTCCAAGCTGGAAAATCATCCTTGGTGCTCCACTTCTCAGGCCAGGGATCCCTGAAATGGCTGCGCCATGGCCGAGGTACATCGTGTGATACATGTGGTGTCATCAATTCCATGCCATGGGAATCCAAATATCATGGGTATATCACGGGTACATCAATCCCTATTAAAAACAAAAGACTTGATGATGTTTGATGGCCATCCTCCAATTTGGGTATATGATGGTATATGTGTATTGTATGATCAACCTTTTCAACATAGGTCATATAAAATCTGCTGTGGGTCTTGTAGGTTCCTCTTCACTTCAGAACTGGCCAACAACCAGTTTTGACGCATTCTTGCCATTTCGGCCAATGGTGAGTAAACCCTATCTTTGAAGGTCGACAGGTACCCATCCAGTGAGTTTTCATGTAACTTGCCGTCGGGGAACAGGTCTTCTGTTCCAGCGGCTTCAGCACCTCTCCCAGCACTTTGGAAGGGGGGTGAACTTTAAAATGATCCTCGGTTATGGACATCCACCGAGTCACATCCAAGCTCTTAATTTTGAAGACCCAATCACAATATTTCGACATATTATATACTTCGAAAAGAATCAATCAAGTCCCTTGCAACATCATGATCATGTCCATTTGCCATGAGCCGTCATCTCAAGACAGGGTATCTAGTGTCTGAAAATAGGCTACCCGTTACCAAAAAAAATCCGATAGAATCCCATGGTGTTTATCATCATATTGCTAATTCAACTGGCAATGACATGAGCGTAGTTTTCGCGTTTTCAGACATTTTTACTACACCAACAACCCACCATCCAGGCCACAGCTGGCTCAGGGATGTGGGAATTTCCTGCAAACCGTTGGCAGCCCACACTCCGGGGCACTTCCTGAGCTCGATTTTCTAGGAAGCAAGGCCTATCACCTGAAGAACCTTGTCTAAATCTCCAGTTTCATTCCAAAAGGCATCTAACATCATCTAACATCATCGCCTGAGATATCAAGAAGCTGTTGACATCCGTCCAAACCCATGATTTCTCTTCAATCAACGATTGGTCGTACTGGTATCATGGTTGAAACCCCCCTGTCGTCATGCAGCCGCGCCTTTGGCACATCCTGGCAGTCGAAAATGGCCACCTCGGGCTGGGTGGAGCTACTTGGAGCTCTGACAAAACCCATGACGGATCCATGGTGCTGGTATATTAATGCTAACATGACTGGGGATATATTGATGGGATCCATGTTACCATATATGGCAGCACCATGGATCATGGGAAATATGATGTCCTGTATTGATGTGTATTGCATGATCCATCCCCTGAGTTTTTTGAAGTGTACTCAAGCTGACGCCCATTGTCCACGAAGCCCTCTGAAACAAGTACCTATAGTGCAAACAGTATAGAAACAAGATCAGCCTATGAACCCCCCTGCGGATTCGAATGCACGTATTCCATTAGGTGTTCCGAGTCTCACCGGTGAAATACCAGAAATGACATCTTCCAACCCGGCCCTACAGGTGATTGATATGTTTTCTCCCATTACTATTAATAGTCATATATAGATTATTAATTACTATTAACTTATTAACCAACTATAACATTATCATAACTATTCCAAATGAAACTCTGAAGCCGGAAATGGATGTGTTTCAACCGGGGGCCCCCAATTGCTTGAACCATACCTGGGGATGTCAAAAAAGTTTGACCTGGCAGCCCAGTTGGCAGCTGGGAGTCCCTTTCAACTCAACATCTGCATCCAACTGTAGGAGTGGTTTCTGCTAGGAGTGTTTTCTGGGAGTCCCTTTTCTGCATCCAACATCCGACAAAATGTAATATCAAAAAAAACTAGTACATACACCGTCAAAATCCATCTTCAATCTCCAAATATTTTTTTCAAAGGCATCCTCTCCAGCTCCTTCCCCAGGGATCACCATCTTCCCCTTTTCTCCAGGTCACGACGTGGCCCTTGGCTTGGCTGTTTGATGCGCAGCTGATTCAGCTGCATTCCCTGGTCTCGTGCTGCGAGGCTTTTCGCGGCTACCAATGGTTTCTATGGTCAGGCTTGCTCCCAACACCCCAGACAGGGGATCAAAGGGGATAAAGCGAATCAGGTCGAGAGGTCAAATGACCCATTTACATCCATTTACCATATTTACCCCCCTTCTGGCTCTGATTTGCCTCTTTTAGGCCGAGACTTGGTTGAAGCAGCGTCAACAATTATACCAATGATGGTTGTCGGATGGTTACAACACTCTCAATGGGGATGATTCATCCCATCTCCCGGAAAAAATCCCCAACTCGCAAAAAAATGGGACCCCAAAGCTGGTCGTTTTTTTGGGGGGCACAAGGATATTCCATCACATATGATATCATCTAGCATAAGGCGTTGCAACCCAGGTCCAAATCCCTCAAGCAACGAGCCGGGGACTGCCAACTAAAATTGGGATATCATCAGCAATTACTGCACGAGACATGGTTGGTGATTGATCCATATATGAGCAATGCAAATGAGTGGTTTCTCATGGTTTATCCATGTTTTCTCATCATGTTGGGGCACCAAGGGTACAAAAAAATCAAGATAGTTTTAACCAAAAATACTGGAATCAGCTGGTCAAATATTGACCTCATGCCAAATATTCAAACTAACTAAGTTATCCAATTCAACATGTCATGCAAAGGGAAAATGATGAGCAACCATTCAGTTTGAATCTACAGATACTTTTCACGAATAAACGTATATAGTGTATGACTACTGTAGCCCTATGCATAATATCATCAAATCCTCCATCATCATATTTCCTCGATATCCTGCTGTTAAGAAAATGCTCTCTCCCGCCTGCTGCGGGGAAGCCACATAGTCGTCACGGGCAACTAGCCTGGATCTTTGTATCGATTTCTGGCAGATTGGATGCAAAAATGGATGGTAGGGACCTGATAGAATTGATTTTGGTATGTTCTGGTGCAAAGAACCAGGGTTTTGACATGCTTTGACCCATAGCCACAGAGAAATCTATGGAACAAAGTCATACAAAAGTTCAAGATTTAAGCACAATCAAATGCGGATATGGATCATAATATGGATATATACCTATGTATATAATTGTATATATATATATACAGATAGATAGATAGATACATGATAATATATATGACAGGTACTGTGACACCGGATGCATCCTCTCGGAATCCCCATGTCCAATGGGAAAATCATCTGTGAAACGTGCCGGGAATTTCCATTGCCAGGTCTGGAAGGAAACTTCGGCGAGGCCAGCACCAGGAACGCGCACAGCCAGCAGCTTTTTGTCCACAGTTTACAGAGCTTGTTGGCATGCAATGGACTCATTCGAGAGGCGATGCCCTTGATCAAGTTGAAGCAATGCCAGATCCTTGTGCCCTTGCAGCTCTGCATTCGCAAGGACTTATCCGAGCGCAGCTAGATCTCCAGCGTCCCGGCTCACTTGGCCTAGACATTGTGTTGTCTCGCGACATGCCACAAACAATCAGCACATTGCCAAATTTGATAAAGAAAACTCTCCAAGAAATCTGCTGGCATCCAGTCTTGTCGGATCACCTCCCAACTCGGTATGCTGCAAATCCACCAGGCGGCGAGGATGCCGTTGGGTCAGCTCCCGGAAAATGCGCCCGACATCCACAGACGAAAGGTAGCATAGAAGATGCCAAACTTAGCGAGAGCGAAGAACAAAACTCATGCCAATGATCAAACATGGGAGATTCAACCACCTTCAAACAATCTCCATGCAGACTTCGCTAGTCTCACTAAACTCAACAAGTGACATACAGTGACATCCCTGCAGTAAATCTTTGAAAATGTTGACATGCCACTGACAGCTCAACAGCAAACAACTGGGTGCCCCCAACGGCCAGAATACCCAATGCCTTAGATTTTCGGATAAAGGTCTGCATTCCACAAGGCTCTCTGTCTGTAAGACCTGTCGGATTAAAATCGAAATCGACTGTATAATATTGCATAATCAAAAATCTGCTCACTGAGTCGGTTGTTGGTGGGGATATACTTTTGGTCTTGGAATATTGCTGATCAAAAGTTGCGGGGATTTGAAGCTTTGCTATCCTCTTCAAAATCTTCAAATCATTGGGAATAGATTGCATGTAGATCAAAAGTAGTCAAAAAAAAACAAGCCGCGGCAAAGTGCTGGAGGTACCAACATGGACATGTTATGTGCGTAAACGTTGTAAGTCCCCCCAGGTCACATTCAGTCACCCCAACTTTGTCAAGTTACACAATGGGCACACTATCTGAAGATGATGGCGGTTCTGTGTTGTGAATTTTCGCAAAGCCCACCGCACACTGCGCGCACACGTGTCAAATCGATATGGTTTGGACCAGCCTGGAACCATGTTTTGGCTTGCAAATCCCCAAAGGCACGCCACGATTACATGCAACATCATCAGATCTCATGGCCCACTTTGAAGGCTATCCCTGGCTGTCATATTCGTGATAGCAATCGCTTTGCTTACATTTCTCTGCAAATGTACTGCTCCCCAGAAAAAAGACCGTCTCTCCATGCAGCCAAAAGACAAGCTGCTGTTGCATGTTCTGCCTTTCCTCAGCGCAACTGGGACGCAGCTCCAGAATTTCATCCTGGAAACTTGAGTTGTTCCTAAGGCCAGATGTGCATAGCTCCAAGAGTGAAGACACCCAAGTCCAAATCTGCTATATACCTTTAAATGGACCCCATGAAAGTGCCGGATATTCTCTTATATTAACTTCCTGCAAGTTTGAATTTCATTGAATAATAACATATATCATCCTATAATATATCATCATATAATATCTCATCATATAATATCATATAATAACATGTAATATCATATATCCATATTATACCCACGGTTTTCAATGATTAGATGGTGTTTTCTGGGGTTTTCTGGGGAACCCATTTGGATTGTGTGATCCATAGCATTCCATACCCATTTGGATCGAGTCTCGAGTTCATCCTCTTCCATGGCCAGTTGTGCCTCATCCAACTCCTGTGCGGAATGCGCATATCATAGGGATTTCATAGGGATTAGTAGGTAGGGATTTCCTAGGGATATAAATTGATATCTCATGAGGATATACTATTGTGAGGATACATAAATGAGTGAAACCATGCACACCGCCACATTCTCTATCCGCACTTTTTGTGCCAAAAATGCTATCCGCTGGACACACCAACCCACTCAGCTGATCCCAGCTGTATCCCAGCGCTTCCTCTTCCTGTTCTGTCACCGGCGCTGCAGTCCCCTTTCGTCTCTGCACACCAGCCATGCTAGTGGCACTTGGAGCGTTTCCCTCTGCATCGGACATGGAAACGATGGAGCCGCAGCAACAAGCAGCAAAATAACTGGTGAACGGGTTCAAGTCTTGGGTGGCTGGGGATTTCAAGCACCAGCTGTTGAACCAAAAACACATCGAACTCATTGAACTGTTTGGGAAGTGCCGGGGGTAGAGGTGCTGGGCTTCGAGCATGAATTCAGTGCTTCGCCGACGGCTTTGAGCCAAGGTTCTTCAAAAAACGAGTGGCTTTGATGGCTGTCTGAAATTAACAAAGATGAGTCAAAAGGTCGAACTAATTATTATATTGTCTATCAAATTTGATATCCAGTCAGCCGTTCGGACATGGAGGCAACAGAATTTGAAGGGTAAACTCCCCGCGCAGCCACCCGGCCTCTGGTACGTATCTTCCTGGCCATCTTGCGCGCATGTGGCAATGGGACACAGCAAATGGCTAGGCACAACCTGAGAACCTGCACCTCAAAGTGGCTCATGAAGCTCTTTTTCACTTACACTCAGAGGGCCAAAAATAAGTGAAAGAAAGTCCCGTTCATCCCAGGCCAGATCTATCTATGATCCGTTGGGATTTACCATGCAGATCCAGCACGACAGGATCCTGTCACAAAAACCTGCCTCAAATACGAGTTCCAGCTTGGCATCGTCATTTTGCCTCATGGCTCCCCGTCAAAACCAATGAGATCCTGGTGGTTTCAAACGCCAATAGGGAAGTCGGGGTTGGGGTCGTAGGATGGTGATGAGGATGGAACGAGTGAATGTTTGAAACTTGAAACCAAGCAGTCAATCTTGCAGTCCAAAGACCGATGCCGGGAAAATCCTCAAAAACCTTTATCACAATGGATTGTATACTGATGTATACTGAATATTCCCATCAATCTGGATTGACATGTAAAAATAATATAATATATAATATAATATAATATATAATATAATATAAAATATAATATATAATATAATATAAAATATAATATATAATATAATATATAATATAATATATAATATAATATAATATAAAATATAATATATAATATAATATATAATATAATATAATATAAAATATAATATATAATATAATATATAATATAATATATATAATATAATATAATATAATAATATAATATATAATATAATATAATATATATATATAATATAAAATATAATATAATATAATATAACATAACATAATATAAACAAGTATATAATATAATTTATAATCAAATCATTCGCCATTTCAATGGTGGGCGATTTTGGGATAGACCAGTGGCCCTGGAGGTGCGGACGTGTCGTCGCCACGTACCTTCAGCTGCGGCCATTTTTGAGTTGCAATTGGCTGAAAATGCTGTGGCTAAAGTCATTGGGTTGGGATTGGTTGACATTCTTCACAAATTGGATCAAATTGAGATTGGTTCAAGTGTTGTTCAAATGATTGGGCTCGATCGGAAACCAACAAATCCATCGCTTGCATCTTTGAAGTACAAATTGGATTGGCTCAAAAATCGTTAAAGGTGTGCATCTTTGAATAGAATAGATACCTCTTATCCCGCTGGGTGGTTTACCTCTTTCAAGTACCTTATGGTTGTGACACGGCTTACAGGCAACTTCTATAAAACGATAGAATCCGATAGAAACATTAAATGAACTTTAAAAATATTTAAAAAGATAACAAACCCTAAATTAGAAAAAAGAACAAAAACAACACCCAATCCAAACCTAAATTATCTAAATTAGAAAAAAGTAAAGAAAAAAGAAACAAAAAGGAAAAAAAAGTAAACCATGTGTTTTCTTTTCTTTTTCGGTCTTGTTTCGTTTTCTTCACTTTTTACCGTTTTTTTTCCTCTGTTTTTCGCTTTGTTTTCGTTCTATTTTTTTCTTGTTTTTCATTTTCGAAGGTCTCGGTCATGGTGACCTGAGAAATAAAAAACACGAAAAAACATTAAAAAACAAAAAACAGTGCGAAAAAAGACCGAAAAAAGCAACCACATACATAAATGATTATAAATTAAATGTATATCCGGTGTGCTTTTTGATTGTTTTTTTTGCTTTTTCAAAATAGTCGTTTGGTTTTTGTTGCTTTTGTTTTTGCTTTTTTCAAAAAGTGGTTTGCTTTTTTTGGCATTGGTTTTCGCTTAAAAAAAAAAAACTATTCCTTAGAAGTAGGCTTGAGGATGCTTGAGGCATTTCACAATCTTTATGGGAGTGGTTCGACTCTTTTGAATCGGACATAATCGGACGGTAGTCTACCCCACCATGCCAATTTGGTGGGCTGTGACGGCACAATTTTTGAGCGCCCGAAGAATACGAAGTAAAGAGTCTAAAGAGTAAAATTCCGTTGGTTTCCGGATGTTTCACCAATTTTAGAAGATTTTCCGAACTTCTTGGCGCAGCAAACCTCCAACCCCCAACTTCCCTTTCTGATTCGGTGACCTCAACCTTCAGCTCTTCCTCCTCGTGATCATCGTTCACGAGGCGGTACTTGTTCCTGCATAGCAAGGGCACTCAGAGGCTAGACTTTGTCTGGTCTATCTCTGGATGTGACCAGCACGTCCGATAGCTCCATACATTTGTTGAACAATAACAAGGTTATCATCAGAATCATCAGCATTATCATCTGTTGCAGCAACATCATGACACGATTGTCAAAAATCACAAACCTACAGTATACACTGCACCGAAATAAAGCTGTTAAAATACCTGGGGCAGTCGAAGTCCTGATATCTCACACGAAAATCGTGCACAGTTTGTTCTCCTTCCATTGCCAGGTTTGATTTCCAGAGTGTACACCCATGACATCTGATGACTCTGACGTTCAACCTGCTGGGAGTCTTATAACTTAGTTCCGTCACGGTAATTTGGACTCTTTTGTATTCCTTCAAACATATATATATATAATATGTATATATATATATTATATTTATATATATATATTATATTTATAATATACATATATATATATATATACAGTAGTCAGATTTCCCCAGTTCTATCATCCTGGGAATCGTCCAGGACGTTGCATCATCCACCACACAGACCGTGGCAGGGCATCCTTGAGGCGCCTAGGGAAGCAATGGAGAGCCGATCTACAAAAAGTCGTGGTGTATCGCTGGTGAATCGCTAGGCTGCTCTTTCATGATCTTTCATGATTTCTGGGCTCTTAAATGATTGGAAACGCATCAAAATTGGGAGATGCAACCAACAAACATTGTCACTAGCCAGCTGTTACACCCAAAAATAGGGGTGAACCCCTGCCACTGTGACTTTCAACCAATCCCTGGTAACAAGTTGTTTTTTTGCGGGATATTGGCACAGAAATATGGGTTTGGTCACGGTTTGGTCTGAAAATGAGGGATACGGTACACCAAATTATTGACATTTTGATTGGACAACGATGAACCATCCATTTGTCATTTCAGGTGGTTCATAATATGATTATTTTGAGCAACACCGGCAATACTCAAAGTTCACCAGATTTATGAAGTCAGCGCTTGGACAAACTGACAAGGATGTCAAATGAATCACTGCGTGATTTGATTTCACGGCTAAACTAATGGCATACTTGGCACACATCCACATTACACATCTTTGATACTCTGATGAAAAATAAAGAACAACACAGTAAGTTTGGGCTGGGTATGCACCCCTACCAGTAGTACCGCACAAGGCGGTGGCGGAAGTTTCAAAAATAAGAAACCTATAGGAGAGGTTGGTTGTTGTGAATCAGGGATGGCAGAGCGAAGCCACTGCTGGATTGAAAGGTGCTTGATCTCTCTCACTCTTTCTCTCTCTTTCTCTGAGTATCTACCTACCTACCTATCTATTTTCTATGTATCTATCTATCTCTCTATCTAGCTATCTAATCCCCCGTGGTACCGCTCAAAAAGGTCCAGTCCTGGAAAAAAATGCCTTAAACCGTTTGGTCCACAACCTTTTGGAATTGATTTCCAAAGGGTACAACCCAACGGATTTAAGCCAACAACCAAGTTGCAATTTCCCGGGCAAACAAATTAAAATCCTGTTCCACAACCTTTATGTGGACTAACATTTCTCCTGGTCCACCATTGCGCTGACACAACTCTTTTCCTGGGTCATAACCTTTATGATGATACATGTGTATCTACCCCATTCAGATCGTCAAGTCGATTGAATTGGAAGATCACGACCTTTCAAAAACTGCTGAGGGTTTGGCATAAACACTTTTCTTGTCATATCATTCAAATCCTGGGTCACAGGGTTTCCACCGGCTCCATCATTTTTTTGCTCGCATGCTGTCAAGATCTTTCAAGACGGGGAGATGGAGGACACTAGGCTTTGGAGGTCCAGAACCTAGAAAAAAATCGGTCTAAAATGATGACCCCTAA
>CAMXCT020001169.1:482500-495000 GCA_947184155.2 Cladocopium goreaui | reverse complement strand
ACAGCCCATTGACCAAAAAATGTTTACCCACATCTGCTGAGACAGTCCTCTGCAGCCCAGTCACATTGCAGCCATAGCCACTGCAGCCGTGGCAAATGCCCATCCAGCGATGCACGTATTTGCTATGTGTCAAATGCAGGTTTGCAGGATAGACTAACGCAAAAACACTTCGCTGGCTACAAAAAGGGCGGCCAAACAAATCTCAAAAATTGTATGGAAAAATCATCGTTCTAATAGATTCCACAGTTGACACGCAAGCTTTTGACAGTATTGCTAACTTCCACTGCTTAAGCTAAGCTCTTAAATCTTAAGGACATTTTGAGGCAAATTTCACACTGCACAAGGTCCAAATCAGTTTGCCAGGGGTCCATTCATGTGCTTGGACTTGGGAAGGACCGCCACGCCTTTTTGTTGGTGCGGTTCCGCTTTAGTTGATGTTGAATGAAAGCTACTACTGGCCTGCTAGCTTGCCAAAGATACTTGAACAACTTGAGTCATGCAGTATGAATTGAGGTGATTGTTTATGAGCACAATTTATATATTTATATATATTTTATACAACATGTTTACACATCATGCTGGAAAACGGGCAGCCGACCGGAGATGGTCAACGGATCACACTTTCTCCACTGCAACTCACCAAGAATCCCGTCTGAAACAGGTGCAGCATTTGCATGCATTTGCTGCTAACCTGCTAACCCATACTAAGCCTGCAGTATCCAAACCATGGTAAACTTTGTACCACTATGATCTCGCGGCATCGCAGCTTCCACGACACACTTGCATCTACCATCATCTACAACTTACAATCATCTATCATTTACAATCAACAATAAATACCTGCAGCTTGTCCAAAACAATCTGCTTCCACACAGTTTTTCATGTTTCCACCTCAATGCACATAGCCATCAAATGCACAGGTGCTCACCGAGGCCTTCGCGGCCGCTGCATTCTGCAGCATGGAACGGCAGCGTGGAACGGCAGCGTGGAACGGCAGTGTGGAACGGCAGCGTGGAACGGCAGCGTGGAGTGCGCCAAGCTGCTGCGCAGCTGCAGAATGCAGCGGGGTCTGACCTCAGCACTGGCAGCGTGGAACGGCCGCGTGGAGTGCGCCATTGGCGCACTCCACGCTGCCGTTCCATGCTGCAGAATGCAGCGGGGTCTGACCTCAGCACTGGCCACGGCCGCGCCCTTCTCCAGGAGAAATTCGACGACCGCCGTGTGGTCGGACCATGCTGCCGGAAGAGCCATCAGCGGTGAACAAATTGATGTGTAAGGCTTACTAGGCCTTTGAGCTGAAACTATGCAGCTGTCAGCAAATCTCAACACCTGGGTCGAAGTATGGGTCAAACTTCGGTCAAACTTGGATAGTTCCACTAGAATTGAATAATTGCGAAACATATTCTTGGAAAATGACCCGTCAATCTGTGGTTTCTTGGCCTTAGCTTTTGACCATTTTGGACCCAGACCGTACCCATCCACCACCAGGGACCAATGGCGTCAACCTTTTCCGGCGCTCGACACGGTCACACCTTTGGCGCCATCAGATGGGAGACCAGCGTGCGTCGATGTAATCGAAGACCAGTAGGAACATCGCGGACCTCGGAATGAAGCATCTGGGTGTTCCAAAACATGTGCCAAAAGAAGGATAGATTAAAAAAAACAGGAATAGGCAACAATCATTGGGGAACTTTGTGAGATTCACCCATCGCCTTCTAGAATGTGTTCACTTCATCATCTCCCTTTATAACTGAGAGTCGGAGAATACATTAGATCATAGAAATGTATCTAGTAACATCTGGTAACATCTAGTAACGGTGTATTGTCAAGTTGTGTGAAACCCAAAGACGATCCCAAGTTGTTCGTTGTGAAAAAATATCTAGAGACATTCGAGCCTCTCGGCTCCTCAGGCTGCGACCCCAGAAACCAACACACCACGTAGAAGCGGTAGGAGTTGCTATTCTCAATAGCCTGGTGGCAAATGAACCACGTGCATGTGATGAGCAAAATGGGTAATCATTGGGAATCTCAATATCCATGGATTCGGATAAGGTATAGATAGGTATACTCTTGCAGTCAACGCTCCCCTGGGAACAAATATATAATATTAATGTAGAAAAAAAAACATATATATCATCTCCTGTCTTCAAAGATTTCGAAGCACAGAAGCATCGAACCCTGGCACTGGGCATCACTGGGCGCTCGCGCCCTCTCCAGGTGTTTCTGGGCTCCTTCAACATAGCTGGTGCCTCAGGCCAATGTCAACATCCTGGCTGTTGCACATCCATGTGACATGCCAAACATCATTGCTGGGTCGGTCCACTTTAGCTCCAACACCTCAGCTTGCAACTCTGCTGTGTGAGGTCATAACACTCATCCTGAGCACCGGCGGCCAGTTGGCCAGTCTTGAAATGCACCAAAACTTGGACTGTATCAAGTATCACCCAGTAATCTGGGAAAGCAAAAAGCTGGGCAATGCACGTAGATTTACACACTCTGGTGAACTGAGTGAACTGAAACCACCAAAACCTTTGTGAAATGATCCAGGATTCACGTTGCTCCGCAGAATTCCCAGCCGTTTTCAGAAATCCGACGCTCCACTGAGTCTCCCTGGCACTCTGCTCAGTTTGCTCAGCAACCTCTCAAGACATCAGAAATTCGGGGCACCTGTGGATCCTGTGGACTTCCTCTGAAGTTTCTGTTCAAACTGGTTGGGTGCTTACCCGCCGAGGATCATCATTCTATGGTTAAAATATTGTGAAATCACCAACCAGAAAACAGTTGATAGGTCCCGATAGAGTGAGGGGAAAAAAAAAGGCGCAAGAGAAAGCATGCTGAAGGCTGCAAGCCAAGAGAAATTGGGCGTTCAGGTCTGATTGATGATTTTCTGCTCTTGGTTATGGCATGGTTATGTTGATCCGTTGTGAGGTGTCATGGAATTCTTAGTGGGTACAACCGCGTTGTGGTATGGATCAAACATTGATGCTGATAATATAACTTATAACTTATAACACTAGAAATGACTCTTCAAGTCAGTCCCCTACACTTTGAACCACATGATCTCCCATAATTTCTTGGTGAAAGCCTCGTATTTTCCTTGGCAACATCTCCCTTCATGGCAAAACATCACTGGCGTCTCATTTCGGCACCTTGGTGGCAAAGAGCCCCACCATGGAGGAGACCTCCTCGATCTTCGCCCTCGTCTCCTGCTATATCGCCATACCCCTAGTCATATCACCAAATATATTGTGATAATACAGATGATAATATAGATGATAATATAGATGGCCCAGCTGCACCCTCAACTGGCCCCATGTCAAGCCGCAGCTATTTGCCCTGGTACCCAGCAGCATCCAATGGTTTAGAGCAGCATCGCCTGAATCTTGTCGAGATCAGTGGTGAAGGTAGTCAGCAGCCTTTGCTCCTGGAAATTTGCGGATGTAGGGGCCCCCTATTTCTCCTTATTTATAAGGGGTTGACATAGCTGGGTTATCGCCAACGTTAGATTGTAACATGTAAGATGAAAATACCAGTCATTTTTTCACATCATGTACCATGCAGGTCTTAGACGTTCGTCCTAGAAATGCATCAACGGGAAGATTCATATTAAAAATACCTTGGTCATAGTACCCTCTAGTATCCTCTAGTAATTTAACATAATTTAACATAGCTATTGAAAATGGCACATAGAAATAGTTGATTTACCCTCTGGTAATTTAACATAGCTATTGAAAATGGTGATTTATAGTGGATTTACCCATTGAAAATGGTGATTTTCCATAGTTATGTTAGTTTACCAGAGGGTACCCATTGATGGTGATTTTCCAGTTCGCAAACTCTTGGTTTACGGCTACGGGTATCATCCAACAAGGATCGGCTCCTCTGCACGGAGAGCTGACCTTAGATCGCGATGCTGGGAAGGCGGGAAGGCTATGGCTTTTTTAAAGTTTGAAACCTACCAGTTTTGAGATGTTTGCAGAGGCTCTGAGGGGCCTGCCAATCCTAAATAATGCCTAAATATCCCTAAAAATTTATTATTTCAAAATCTGAGTTTCAATGGATAAATATCATTCATTTGTTAGTCGCTAGTTCAGTGCTGCATTCTGCGTCAAGACTAAGACTGGGGTGGCTTCCAAGGCCAATGTGGCATTTCCGAACGAGCGATGCAGATTTGCCGAGAGACGTTTCTAAAGTGATTGACAATCAAGATCCACATCCAAGCTGATGTTTACACACTGGAATGATCCTTGAAGTGTCGAAAAATAATCATAGCAACAATAACAGAAGGATAATAATGGATCATATAGGTAGTAGTGCAAGTTGATGTACAGGTAGAAGTGAAAGTCATCCCTCACTGTCCCTTTTGGGCTTTCCCCATTGTCAACGCTGTTTCCAAGAAGTCATCCCTAAGTCATCCCTTTGGTGGTTTCCCCCATGTGAACGCTAGATTTACTGAATGTTTTTTTTATCACCTACGATCTTGAAATTATAGAAATCATTGCATTCTGCTGGTGGGCCGCTATTCTTTTGAATGCCAAAAGATATAGTAGAGAAATGTATAACATCTTATAACACCTTAGAATTGTGATATGGTGGAATAATTGCATATCACCCATAAACCAAGTACTAACCACGGATCCTAACTGTCAGGATCAGTCCGAGCGGCTTGTTGGTCTCGACGGGCCTCAGCCATCGGGGGGTGACTTTAAGTCATGGGGGATCCAAGTCACCATGCTTGTTTCAATCCGAAGTCATTGGCATCCATGACCTGGATGGTGTGGGCTAGCACATTTTAGGAAACCTGCACAAAGCCATTGGGCCATAGAAGGTGAAGTACTCTTCAACTATCAACCAAAGTTTACCAAAGTTATGGAAATCTGGACCTAAAGGTGTCAACAGAATCACAAACATACACCCACATATCACCTTTTCGATAGCTTTGGAGCGCTGGACCTGGGCATATCACATCTTCCCATGGCTTCACCCTGCCCATCCTGCCCTAGCCATGGCACAAAGGCACGTCATCAAATGTCGGGACGGGCCTTGGCCATGGAACGGGGTGCATCCAATGGATTGGCTTCAGAGAAAATCTCAAGGATACCGTGGTTTTTTTTCGATCGAAATATGGGGGGGTTCCGATGGGGTTTCCGGCAAAATATCCCATTAATGGCAGGAATCCTGGCCCCAACAAGTGCGGGCAGCTTGTGGATATGAAGAGAAGAAGCTCGCGAGTTTGAGCTGCAAAGGATCCACAGAATCCCTCCCATGAACATGTCTGTGGGTCCGTCTCGCCGGCGGCAGGTTGCAACCTGAAATTTATATGAGTCAATCGTAGATCATCATCCCAATTAATTAAAAACAAGGGAAAACCTGAATGTATGGTTAAAACATATTAAAACCACTAAGCAGTCTCCACTGAGATCAGATTGGCACCCAGTGAGGCTGCCCATCTACAATCACCTCTAGTGATGAATCAGAATCTCCAAATTCTGGCTGCTCAAATTATGGCTTGTATCAACAAGTGGCCAACTCCAGGTTTCAATGTTGTTTGCCAAACAAATCTGACTAAAAAAAGCTCTGAAGAGTGTGTCTGGTTCAAGGCGTTGCCATCCTTTAAATATATATATATATATATATATAAATCTGGTAGAATATGAAGCTAACCACTTTGAACCCCATCCCGCATCGAAGCTACAAGCCCCAGTGACAGAGGCTTCGACGGCTTCGCGGCGATGGGAGCCGTAAAGAAGCTGGCGACCTAAGTGGACGGAGACTGGGAAAATCTTTCAGGCTGCTGTTTTGAGTTGATTACAGCACTTGGATAGGTTTGATATTTTAAGGATCCCTGAGAGGAGTAGGGCAAGTCATGGCAAGTCACAGTCTTGTTTTCACGACTTGCTTTTCTATCCATTAGACCCCGATAGGCATTTGAATGTTTGGACAATATGGCGGCGGAGCTCAGGCAGAAGGGTTTCCCATGGTTTTCCCAGAAAAATCAAGGATGGTTCCATCATGATGGATGTAATGCCTTAAATATCTTAAATAAATAACCAAAGCTCCAAGCCTTCCTCACTTGGCCCATCTTGGCCCCAAGACCTCTGCTTCACGCTGAAGCTGGCTAACCTGATGACAGGGAGAAAGATTCGCTTTAGCATGCTTTAGCGGCTTTTGCGGTTGGGTTCGCCCCGTCCACCCAAGTATGGGTCCAAAACATCAAATATCTAGAGATACCATCCAGTTTAGGTCAGGGCTGGGTGTTAGAGCTGTTTGGAAAAAAAAAACAAAAGGCATGGTCAAGAATAGTTCCTGACCTTTGAAATTGTGGCTGTGATCCATTAATCATTAATCTCATTCCCCAATGACGCCCCCTACATGGGACCCTAAAATGACCGAATCCAAGACTTAAACACGTTTTCTGGGCAGTATTTCATATCAGGGGGAAGGGATGATATGACAATATCATACTATATACCTGGTTTGTCAACAGAGTCAGCCAGAATTCAGTGATTAATCAACATGTGCTTTATTCAAAAGGCTGTTTGGGGGTTAAATCCACCTTTTTCAGACACATCCAAATACATATCGTATACATATCGTATTCTATCCCCATAACATCCCGCTCTCCATTGTATCCCACATGTGTTGGTTCAATCCCCATTAAACAAAAAAACAACCAACTTTTTGCCTGCTCTTTCTGCACTTTTTCAGCAAGGCTCCGTAGCTCCTGGTCTGAAAATGGTGGATATAGAAAGGGCTGTTAATAGAGAAAATGATGATTAACTAATGAATGGAATGGGGTACCGATTTTCAGACAAACCCAAATTTGGTTTCTTGAATATCTCGAACGATTGTCAAACAAAACAGTTATACAAATATCCATGTATAATCTAATCATGTACTTATGTTTTTGTTTCCAAATATATACATCCTACATACATGATCCTATTGATGCACCTAATATGTATAGGATCAAAAAACACAAACAACAAATCATCCAAATATTGGATTGATATTTGGTTATTATGGATTTATATATACAACCATCATTTAAGGTATACAGTATATCACCAAGCAATGTGTATAATTATGATGGTTTACCTTAAATCCACATCTTCCAACTCACTCCAGGAGCCACTCCTCGTACAACGAGGTAATGACCCCACGGCGATGAGCCACCTCTGCTAGAGGTGGCTGCAGGTCTCACTTCGGCTGTGCCACAACTGGTCATTTGAAAGTAAAAAAACTGGGAGCCAACTTCAAACTGCAGTTTTCTCCATCTTCCCCAACTACTTCGAACATGTGTTTCGAGATGTCCTTGGGTCGTTTTGAAATCATTGATTTTTTGATGGATTTTGTTGCTGGATCTTCATCTGGTTGGTAGTATACCTACCCCTCTGAAAAATAATATTAGTCAGTTAGGATTATTATTCCCAATATATGGAAAATCATAAAATTCCATGGTTCCAAACCACCAACCAGTCATGGTCCAAACCATCCAAAATGACTGGGGCCCCACCTGGTCCCGGCTCTCTGTCACCACTTCTCCGAGGTCGCCCAGGTCGCTCAGGTCCTGGCGGACCGCCATGGGAGGGACGTTTTTTTGGTTGTTTTACGGGACGAGAAATGATGATTTGATACCAACCAAAAATGGAAATGTCACCAGGAAATCATGGAAAGATCAGATTTGAAGCAATTCCTTTAGGGGTGGTAAAGGTATAAAGGTCCATAATTTGAAGGGCTGGGACCCATAGGTTGACGTCGCCCAATGTTCAGCAATAACCACATAGCATAAAGAAAGGACTACAGTACTTCGGAGGATGAAATGTTGAGACTTGTTGAGACTATGGTTGAATCGAGATTATCTTTATCCTTCCGTCTTACGATTCTACTGATCACTACGGTGTTGAGACAAAGAGATGCGACTGCGCGAGATTCCACCATAAAAGACAATGTGTGGTGAAACTTCGGAACTATATATTTCTTCAGCAACCTCCAAGAAAAAACTCGCAAAAGCACGCAAAACGAAAGATCTCCTCGACAGACGCTTCCAACTGCGCAACCCTGGCCTGGCCGTGGCAAAACTGGCCAGTCTTACTGGGTAAACCATGGTAAACCCATCCGCTTTGGTGTCTCTGTAATTTGGTGAATCTTGGTGATTCGTATCTATCCACTTAGTCACTTGTGATCAATTCCAGCGCCTGGATGCTGTTGAGTTCGCCCGTCACTTGCCTGGAGGGCTTCTTACCAAAACCACATGGGAAGTTCCCGAGGAGTTCAAAAATTTCAGGAGGGTTTCAATGGCTTTCAATGAGTTAAATGAGTTCATGGGTTTGAATTGGCTGAATCAGTTTCAATTTTCAAAGGATTCTCAAAGGTCAATGGATTCTGACATTTTTGACGCCATGTTCCTACCATTTTCCTACCATTTGGCCACCTGTCCGACCTGTCCAAGCATCGTCGCAACTCCTTCAAGCGTTCACGTTGTACCTCCAAGACATGGCCATCCCCGAGCCCAGTCGGCGCCCAGTCGGCGTGCATTCATGAACTCTAGCATGTTTTTTCTAAAACATGTTTTTTCATACTTTAAAGTGACTTTTATATATTTTATTTATAGTTATTTATAGCTATATCATCTATATCAAACCACGGTAGACCCTCCAATTTCCTTCGCTTCAACAACGAAACATCGACGAAGAAAAACCCAACGACGCCTCTGCGTGGTCCATAAATCCACCGCGTCGGGGCCGGAAACCTGGACCTACGGCGCTACGGCAACGGAAAAAATGGTGCTGTTGTTGTTCCCAAAGCTGTGTAGTTTGATGTTCTTTTTAAATGGAACATAGGTATACTTAGTTGAATGGGAACATATATATATATATGTTTATTTATTGATATATCAGTTTTTAATGGGAATATAGGTAGTTTAATGGGAATATACCATTTTTGGGGGGAAACCCTTGCTCGCATAAACCTACCCTGACTGGGGGGATGGTGTGTATCCCGCCCATTAAAATGGTGATGACTTGGGGATGGTTTATAGCATTACTATGTTTTGCAAACCAACTGCTGTTTTGATTCCTAAATTGAGACTTTGGGTTTCCGGACTAGCAGTTTGCGAACTGGAAATCATTATCATGTTGATATCATGAACTAAATGGGAAATGTTCCATACCAGTAGCGATGTTAAATTACCGAAGGTAAATGGGGTTGTAAAACCCAAAAATAACCAGAAAATCGCAATGGTTCATGGTAGCAATGCTATGCTAGGTAAAGTGAGTCATTTGACTCTACGGGTAAAATTTGGGGATATCTTGAATGGGTCAATATATTCCAACTGGTGATATTGAATGGGGATCATGGGATAAAGAATGGGTATAGTGAATTGCCCATATGTTTATTGATTATATTATTTGAAATGGGTGGATATCTAATGGGGATATATAAACGACATATATGATTTGGCGTTGTCCAAAAGTAAGGTATACCCCCAAATGACACTTTTAATCAGGCATATGATCCTCAATCATATTCAAGACCTTCAAGGCATGCGGTTGGCCAATACTCTCCCAAAAGAGATAATCAAGATGGACGCATCCAAAAAAAAAACGAACCCCAACTTCACTTGTAGCAGCCCACCCAAAATCCGTCAAAATCCACTCAAAAAGACAAAACAGAACAACAAAAAACCATCTAAATCTGTCAAATTCCATCAAAATGAATCACACATCCATAAAAATTAATCAAAAATCCATAGAAACTAATCAAAAATCCATAAAAATTAGTCAAAAATCCATCTAAATCTGTCAAATTCCATAGAAATGAATCAAAAATCCATCAAAATCCACCTCCTGCTGTGGCTCTGATATGCTCTGATGGTAGGCTGAGCCCATCTCCATTCTCCATGACCTCCCCGACCTGCGTCCACGCCGGCCAGGCGCCGGAACTCGTGGGTCAAATCCTGGCAACGGAGCGACATGGAGATTCCACAAGAGAATTGATGTGGATCAATAGATACTAATACACATACATACATATGTATAATATATATATAATATGTACTAATCATAGATATAATGAAATATTAAATACGATAGATATTATAGCATTTAATAGCAATGTCAATATCTACTACTTTGTACTATACATTACTATACTATTTATCCACTTCCGTAGGTACATAATACATACTACAGCAAGTATATAGTAAAGACCAGTCTTGGTGGATTTTGATGGATTTGGGGGGTCCCAGAGACACGTCCATACCGCTGTGATATCGCAGGCCTTGAAACTGTGCATCATCTGTGATCTTTGATCCCTTGAAGTATGATCCAACTGGCCAGCAGCACCATGCTGTCAGCTGCAAATGGTCAGCCCATGGCACCGAGAACTCTGCGCAAAAAGGCAGAAATATATCATAACAAGTTGGCTGGAAGCGTTTCAGTGAGTCTGTCGAGTCTGTCCCTACAGTAAACACTGCTGCACCCACTATACCCGCGAAGCGGTGAATGCCAGATGCAACTCCTCAAGTTTCAGAACGATTGGCTCCACGACTCCATACCATCTTTTACCAGCTGCCATTGGCTGCCATTGAGGATGGGCTTTCAAGATCTTTCAAGGAGCATGTACGGGGTTGCCGGGTTGCCTCAATTCATGAGCAGATGCTTAGATTTCACGGGCCTGAGTTGCATGAAACCCGGACACATTTTGGTCTTTTGCACATAAGCCCTGCAGGGCAGCAAGAAGCCAAGAAGCTAGATGGTCAGCATTCTCTCTCAGTTTTGGGTCAACTTTACGGGTACGCACCCAAGAGGGACGAACATATCCCTTCCGGAAAGCGATCAATATGCAGTACATCATCAACATGACACGCCTTGCTGTTGTTGTACCAACTAAAGCAACTGTTTCGTTTGGAGAAGGCATTTCTTTATCCACTCCACCCTCCACTTGCTGGACTCCCATAGCAGGCCTTAACATGGCCTCGTTGCACTTCCACACTTTGTTTGGGCAAGAACTTCCAGGAAACCCATCTGGTATTCTGCACGGGAGTGATTTTGGAGATCAGCTTGGCTTGGGGAGGACAGAAGAATAATTGCCACCGTTTTCAAGTCCCCAAATCATCAAATCAACCTTCCTGAACAGCGACATTTCTTCCCATGCGTACACAGCATGCAGGCACACGGCCACATTAAAATTTGCTGGAGACGTGGGAGTCCTATCTACTGTTAGTATCTACTGCAAATCACCTCAAACATCGAAGAAGTCGATGTGAGCTGCGTTCCTGAATTGATCGATGCAGCTGCTGGGATGATCTGGGCACGACACGCCTCCATTTTCCGGCAGGTGGTTTCTAAAGTCGTTTGGTGTCATCTTCCCCAAAACATCAAACCTTTCTGCCAGCTTTCCATCTTAGCCAAGCTGCTGAAAGCTGTCCTCCTTCAACAACTTCATCAACTTCTCCTGAGTGCGCGTTTCCTACCCCAATGTGAGCAGTATTCAAAACCCGACAAGTCATGCCTTTACTATACTGGTTGATAGGATTTTCGATATAGTGGGTTGTGAAAATCCCCATTTTTTATCGGATAGTATGACCCCATATAATCATCAATGAGCAATCAACAGGGGGGTTAGACACTGCTCTAGTAAAAACTAGGATGCAAATACATCTAATTAAATACGTTTTTGTCAAAAACTATCGATATGCACCGCTAAATCATGCTAAATCAACTCATGCCGACGGTGTTGAGATGATGCTTTGCAGGAATTGGTTGCCGAGCTCGACTGCGCGTATTCACAACTATGATCAAAATAGCTGGTGTATAGCTGATGTTCATCCGAATGGTAACATTGATATCGACCCATCCCCAGCATGTACAACTGGTTAAATCCCCATTCATGATGGCAAATTCCAATCAAAATAATCAAACAAAGTGCTGAAAATACCTTGATCATGAAAGGACAACTCATAGGCCATATGGCGTTCCATGACGTTCCCCATTTTTTATGGCCATAACTTGGAAAAAAAACACATGATACGCTCTGGCTATTCAACAGTCTATGGAAAATCACCATGTTTAAGAGATACATAAATCAACTATCTTCATCCATCTTCATCCATTATTCATTCACTGTTCATCCATTTTTGAGCCAAGAGTTATCGAACATTTTGGAGAAAGATGTCAGAATGAGAATGAATAAGTGGTATGAAATTCCAATGACAGCAAAAATCATAGATCATCCCATCCATTCTTCGCAAAGCGTGAAAGGACCGGGCGACGGCGCTGTCCACCAGCTTCACCAGCCGGTCTTGCTTCTCCATCTCCTGGTGGCCGACGTTGCCGTAGAAAAGTTCGGCATTCAATGGCCATACTCTGGGGTATCCACCATTTTTGGTATGTATACTAATGTGTATATATATATATATATTTGTATATACTTATATATACTTATTTGATAATATATACAGTAATATACATATATGATTATTTATGTATATGATGATC
>CAMXCT020001169.1:457500-477500 GCA_947184155.2 Cladocopium goreaui | reverse complement strand
ATCACTGCCTTTGGGCCGCCAGAGAGGCCAAACACTTTTCAAATTCAATAGCTGGCACTGCAGCTGCCACACTCAACAAGCGCGTGATCTCGTTGTGGCCACATTGAGTTGCGATGAGAAAAGGCGTTGCCCCATCATGGGTTCTAGCTGTGCAGTCAGCCCGAGCAGCAAGCAGCAAGCCAACCACGTCAACATGACCATTCTGTGCTGCCAAGTACAAAGGTGTTTCACCACAGGTGGTCCCTTTGTCGATGTCCATTCTATTCTCAATCAGCAAGCGCGCCACTTCCACGTGGCCGCTCTGAGCTGCGGAATGCAACGCTGTTTTTCCAAAGTCAGCTGTGGCGTTGGTGTCAGCCCCAGCCTCAACTAGCAGGCGCACAACTTCCAAATTGGCCATTGGCGCTGCGAGTATCAACGGTGTTGCCCCATTGGGAATCGTCAAGGCTATTTGCAAAGCAAGTCCAGCAAATAGAAAATGGGCAGGAATAACCCCAGAGCTCACAGTGGTCAATTCTCTGTCAGCCCCACCTTCAATCAACAAGCGAGCTACTTCTACATGCCCACTTAGAGCTGCAAAATGCAAAGCTGTTCCACCATAGTCAAGCGTGGCCAGGTCTGTGTCAGCTCCAGCTTGAATCAACAAAGCAACACTGTCCGCTTGGCAATTCAAAGCTGCTACAAGCAACGGCGTATAACCTTGAACCTCTGTGTCTCGGGCGTCTTTCTCCGCACCTGCCTCAAGTAATAGTCGCATTGGTTCTGTATGTCCAGCCCTAGCTGCATGGTGCAGCGGAGTTCCACCATCTGTATGCAGCACATTGGGGTCGCGAGGGCATGCTAGCAACTTTTCCAGTGTCACAGAATCATTCTCCCTTGATGCGGCCAACATCCTTGTGTCTTCCCCAATATCTGTTGGCCACCATTCCAACACCACAAGCCGGATCTTCACTGATTCAGAACCAAAAACTTCATCATCTTGGATTTGCTTGGACGTGTCTTCCAACAAGAATCTCAACCGAAATCTCGAAACGCCAATCTGAGATGCTACAAATCGCTTCATTTCTTTGGCAGTCTTGCCTTCATAGTCATCCAACAAAAGAACTACCTCGCCTGACAAAGCCGAATACACAGAGCACATCAGCCGACAATCTGTGGTGGCTGACGAATGTGAGGAAAATCAAGGGCCCTGAGGAGCTTCATTTTTTAATCGCCTTTTCGGGGGGTTAACCGCTAGTTGCAAGACTGGCGCCCACCCATTTTGATGTAGAATCTGGATTAATCTGCAGTAGGTTGTAGTATCTAGATGTGTCGAGTTCGAAGATAGCGGAGTCTAGTGTTGTATCAACAGTTCCCAAATATTCAACAAATTTTGATGTTGAAGCCCCTTAAAAAAATTAGAAAGATCTGGGGACCCTTAGAATCCGGGCGTGCAACATTTTGCAGCACATCTTGGGCAACAAATGCAGCAAATGCCTTGACGCTTTCTGCCAGTCCTACTTATCCTCACATCATTACAAGGTTCGTGTCATCTCTCTCACAATGAGGCTGTCATTGATGGCTTTCCTCACATGCTCTTCCTATGCTGGGACAATCCGGGCGATTGAATATTTTGAAGCTGGGGTGTACATGCAGAAATCTGTCCCACTTCCAGTAGATTCTAACCCAGTTCCAATAATGGATTGAGGAAGAAGGTCACACAAGGTCGGGAAACGAAGGCTGCAATGACTCATCTTAGATGCTCTTCAAACAAACAAGGGTGCATGCACACATTAACAAGAATGTTCGTCCAATCAATGTATGACTTAAAAAAACAAAAAACTGAATTACAACTTTGCCCCAGCAAATGCGAGTCATACTAAACCATGGCACAATGCTGTTCACATGGGCGAACCTCTGAAAATGTGGCCAGAGCTGAATAACTTGACCCAGATTGTCGAATGTCTACAACTTTATGGCAACCCAGGATACGTTGTAAGCCCCAGTTTACCAACAGCCCCATGGGGGGAAATAGTGACAATTCCATTATATTACATCACGAGGTCAAGTCACCAATTCACCCCGCTCACGGCTATCATTTACATATTTATGTAGTAGCTGGGAGCAACCTTGATTATGGTTGTTCCACAAAATCACCATAAATTGCCCCTTTTTCACCAAGCAAAGTGGTGCTAAAAAATCCTCCAGCCCTTAGCAGCAGCCTGATCCAGCCCCTTGAGCTTCCAGCCGAGGCTTCCAGCATTGTGCAGGACCAAGACTTCTGCCTTCGAAAATTTTGCGCACCTCGGGCGGCGGCTTCACCGTAAATTTGCGTCATCAAAGATGGCTGGGAATTCCGTTCCGAATTGTTTTTTGAGAGTCGGAGAGTCATCTACAATTATTGGGTATTATATTTAGTGCTGTAATAATGGATATCATTGTAATATATTGTAATAATATCACAAATTATGGTGGTAGTTTCCATTGCCATCTTTGATGACCAGAGGCTAGATGGTGCCACGGCCAGTGTGCAGTTTGGCCAGGTCAAATGACTTTGATCATCTGGCAGTTGAATGTGACAACGATGACTCCCTGAGACTCTTACAGCAGGTCAGAGTTCTCCGTGAGGTACCTGTCAGCATCAAAAGGAACAAAGGAGTGATGGTCACTGGACATTACCACCACTTGGGAACAGGGATGCAATGCACAACGCCAGATCCAATCAGTCAATTGGGATCCCAAGTAGGATTGAAAGTTTAGAAATATTGGAAACTGGCAACCAGTCAATCTCATTGGATATGGCCCATCCCCGTTTATTGGCATCTATAAATATATATATATATGTATATGTATGTATGTATGCTACCCCCCCTAAGATCCACATTTGAAGCGGTTTGCAATGAGTTTCAACATGAAGATTTGAAAGCAGATGGATTGGGAAGCAGCAGCAGCCTTCTAGACTTTCATTTTTGCATGCATCGTTTCTTACAAGCAATATCAAATTGTTTGCATATAGTTTGGTTTTGACAGTTTGCAATGAGTTTCAACATGAAGATTTGAAAGCAGATGGATTGGGGAGCAGTAGCAGCCTTCTAGATTTTCATTTTTGCATGCATCGTTTCTTACAAGCAATATCAAGTTGTTTGCATATAGTTTGATTTTGACAATCAGGTGCTTTTGATTCTGTCAGCCAGATGCTGCAGACAGGAGTTGCAGTTGTGACAGAGATCCGACCGGGCATGTACTCAGAAGGAGGAACCTAGTTATTGAAACAGACATAGGGACAATATATGTGTGGAATACAGTATGACCTTTTCATCCAAACGTGGCACAGATGAGCGACAATGAAAGGTGATGCGAGAAGAGCAAAAGAAGTACAGATTTTTTCACCCCAAAGATGACGCCGTCTAGGTCTAGGCCTTTGCCATGAACCACTGGACCAGTGAACCAGTTGCAGTCCAAAGATCCTGACCCCGCAGCCAGTACTCATACTGTGCTGACCGCAATTGGACGCGCAACATGCGGCTACCTACTTTGGCGTGCTGGTTGATATTCAACCTGTCCTTCAGAAAACGCCAGCAGCGGTCTATGATCTGAGTGCCCGATTTCACTCTCAGAGACTTCTTCTTGCCGGGAAGCTTGTGCGTCTTGATCTCCTCATACTTCGGAGCCATCCACACGAACTTGCCATTGGTTTTGGCTCGCTTCTTCTTGTGTACGACTCGGTCATGAAGTACACCGGGGACTTTGGTGGCATAACTCTTCGCAGAGTCTGTGGAGGATGACTTCACGGTTCTGAAGCCATTTTACTGCAAGGGGTTTCCACTCCACTTTGCGAATGGCGCCGGGTCCAGGCGCCCGGGGCTTAGAGGCCAAAGGTTTGAGACGATGAAGTACAAGCGTCTGAGGCTTTCCACGTTGGATAATTCCACACCATTGTTCCCAGTGCAGCTCACCATCGACAAGCTTCTTGTCGAAGGTTGCTTCATCGGCTTCGACATCAGCCCACGTCTGAACTGTGCCAAACTGGATTTTCTTCTCAGTCTCCACAACCCATGCTTCCCTCAACTGGCCCAACCTTTTGCTCATATCTTCAATGGCCTTGTGGTTGACATGTAGAAGACGATGAATTGTTGGATGAGGAACGCGATTCAGCAGAAGTAGAAGGAGAGTTGCTTGAATACCCAACGGCGTGGAGGAAGATCCCCAGTTACAAACTTCCCCGAGTTACACTTTGACGTGTGGTAAGGCAGGGTTGGAGGTCCCGCATAGGTTTCCATTGCTATCACAGTTTCGTATCAGTACGGTCCAGCAAAAACCATTTGAACGTAATGAGGGTTGCTTGTGTCATGTAGTTTGCAGTGGCTTCTGCGCAATTTTCGATCATCTTCTAGTCAACATTTTGAAAATTGAGCGAGTGTCTATTAGTTTCTGGGTTTTGATTTGATTAATATAAAACTTTTATGGAAATTTGTGTGTTTTGTCCTTCTCATGGTGTTCGCAAAGTCTTCCGGATGGGTTTAGTACTCGAACTCTTTAAAACATTCGAATGAGTATGGTTTCGTGTTTCTGACAGAGTGAATTTTTTAAAAAAATGCATGCAAATTAATCCAGATTTTTTTAATGGTATCATGAGAATTTTTTGGCGCAGTATCATTAACCTTTCATGTTTCGGACGTTTAAAACATGTTGAACGCTGAAAAAAGTTTTTGCTTCTTTGTTTAGAACGCAAGATTTTTGGGAAAATAGAAACTATGCCAGAATATATGTCAGATAGAATCAAAGATAGAATGTTAGATAGAATGTCAGAATACATATGTCAGCTGGTGGGGATCACTTGAAGAAAGTAATTTGTATTTTTGAAATTGAGCTGTTGTTTACATTGTAACTTGTATACTTTTGCATGTTTGGCAGCATCCTTCCAGCTGCACCCTACGGTTGTAGGTTTAATGACATGTTCAAGCAGCATCCTTCCAGCTGCATTTTTTTGGCGCCACAGTATCTAGTTCGTGTGACTGCCCGAAGAGAAAATTAAACTGCGGAAACGCTTTTTTTTGACGAGCTGTGCCATCGCTCAGCCGTGAATTGTCACGGTGGCTTGTGTCACGTCTTGTGACACCAGATCTTCTGAGACTGATTCCAGGCCTGGTCTAGCTTTGCGTTCCGCATACGTTGGGAAGCGATTTGCACAAGCCCTTGGGGTCACTTACCATCATTCTTCAACCTTGGGGGGTGGGGTGGGGCTAGGGGAGAAAAGGGTACTATTTACCAGCCACAAACCTTCTTCGACTGTATTATATGCACGCAACCGCTAATCCACTTCCTCCAACGTACCGTCAACTTTCAACCTTGGGGGGTCGGGCGGGGCTAAAGAAGACAAGGGTAGGATCTACCAGCCACAAACTTTCTTCGACTGTATTATAGGCACGCAACCGCTAATCCACTTCCTCCAACTTACCATCACCCTTCAACCTTGGGGGGTGGGGTGGGGCTAGGGAAGAAAAGGGTAGGATCTGCCAGCCACAAACCTTCTTCGACTGTATTATAGGGACGCAACCGCTACTCCACTTCCTCCAACTTACCATCCCGCTCCAACCCCGGGGGGGTGGGGTCAGGCTAGGGAAGAAAAGGGCCGGACCCACCAGCTAAAACCTTCTTCGAGTGTATTATATGCACGCAACCGCTA
Organism: Cladocopium goreaui; assembly: GCA_947184155.2. Taxonomy (NCBI): domain Eukaryota; class Dinophyceae; order Suessiales; family Symbiodiniaceae; genus Cladocopium; species Cladocopium goreaui. Next base: position 471,835 of record CAMXCT020001169.1, on the reverse strand, counting down.
ATCCACTTCCTCCAACTTACCGTCACCCTTCAACCTTGGGGGTGGGGTGGGGCTAAAGAAGAAAAGGGTAGGATCTACCAGCCACAAACATTCTTCGACTGTATTATAGGCACGCAACCGCTAATCCACTTCCTCCAACTTACCATCACCCTTCAACCTTGGGGGGTGGGGTGGGGCTAGGGAAGAAAAGGGTAGGATCTACCAGCCACAAACCTTCTTCCACTGTATTATAGGCATGCAACCGCTACTCCACTTCCTCCAACTTACCATCACCTCGTATCACTTCAGCTTGACAGAGGGGGAGCATAGGGTGAGATCCACCAGCCACAAACCTTCTTCTATAATACGGTGATGATGATGATGATCATCATCATCATCATCTTCTTCTTCTTCTTCGGATGGTGCCTCTGTTGTGCGCGCCCGGCTCAGTTATGCACGGATATATACCTCCTTGAATTGCTGCTCCTCATCCTGCCCCTCCTCTTCCCCCCTCATCATCCCATTCCTCCTCCTTGTCCTCCTCCTCCTCATCCTCAGCCTCGGAGGCATCTGCGTGCACAACTGAGATGGTTTCGCGCCCCGGCCGCAGCCTCATGTTCAGCCTTATTCTCATGCAGAAAGGCATCCGCGTGCACAACTGAGACGGTTTCGCGTGCACAATTGAGACTGAATCCGCGTGCACAACCGAGGCACCATCCTGTCTCTTGACTGTTGTTCCTTTTTTAGGAATCAGCGTCAAAAACCATCAGCATCCTTTCAGCTGAATTGCGACTTTACAAAAAGACACTTCCAAAAAAAAATTGGCGTTGATGTGCTTCCCTCGATCCTTCCTCGACTGTTCCTCGACATTTCCTCTGCTTTCTCGTGATGGTTTTTCAGATTCTCGCATTAAGCGTCAAAAAACATCAGCATCCTTTCAGCTGAATAGCGACTTTCGAAATTGACATGTGAACTAACTTTACCTCGAAGCTGCTCTCAGCGCGATTCGATTGCGCACTTTTTTGGTCCTCTTGCTGTTGTCTTCTTCGCCAATGGTCGACATTTTCATCCATATGCTACACCTATGCCACCCTTTTGCGAGCTCGGGCTCACATGCTACACTGTTCCTGTCAGTGGGTCTGTTGAAGTGTGCCAGAATGGAAAATCGTTTTGTTTCAAGCAATAAAACATTGGTTAGTTACTGCTTGTGGCCAGAGCCATTGACATGCAGGCTTGCAGCATATACCCAAACTACATTGGCGTATGCCAAACACATTGCGGTTCACTTAGCGGCATCTGTTGGTTGCAACAGTTCCGCTCAACCCCTAAGATGGCCCACAGGTTTTACTGCGGTCCCTTGTTTCACCAGGAAACAGAACCATACTCAGCCATGTGCGAATCAGGCCTATCATTGATTCTCAATCAACGATCTGAATCGCACCCGAAACACTTCCATTGAGAGGCCAACCATCCGCATGTCGAGAGTCACCATTGCCTTCAGCCTTTTCCTGTGTGAGATCATGAAGATCAAAGGTGGGAGCTGCAGCCTGTGCTGGCTGCTCCTCCACCACTTCCACAGGAGAATTGGTAACCGGTACATCTGGTGCTTTTGATTGATCTTCTTTGCTATTTTCCATCGCCTTGGCCTTGCATTCAGCAGCACATGACAATGCCAACAGTACAGAGTCGAGATCTGCATCAGTCTTCTTGGCCAAAGAGAAAAGCTTGCCAGCCTCGTGGACATGATCCAGACAAGCGTCATCTTTGGCGACAATTCCTCGGCACAAAATGCCCATGTGATCGCACTTTGGAAGAACCGATTCTGCGAACAACCAGCCCGCAGGGAGGTAGAACAGCTCATGCGGCCCAACAGTGCCAGCCCAGAGCGTGGCACCGTCTGGCAAAGCCACCATCCGCAGAACATCTTCGGCAGTCATGTCCAGCATCTTCTGACAAAGCTGCCCCGGGTCCACTGAGCCAAAGATTGCAATGGCAGAGGTAGCTGAGCAAGCGAGGACAGTCTTGGTCCCTGTGTATGTCAACCTCAGACTGGCTTGCCAGCCCTTCTCAGATGCAGCTGTATTGGAACCCGCTTGAACTCCAATGTGGACCACTGGCTTGCCACCACATCCAATCACCTCCTTTGGAACCAGGTCAGGAATCAAAAGCGTCTCACAAAGATTGTCCCATGCCGCATGCGCATCCAGGGAGCAAAGGGGAGCAGAGGCCCTCACCTTGGATCGTGATTCGGGGGCCTTTGTCAGATTGTTCTTCTCATTGCCTTTGACATGCCTGTTGAAGGCCCCCTCAAAGGACTCCATGGACTGCTTCAAGGCGCTGGCCTGGCCAACTTTCTTTCCATCAGTAACCAATGATGGATGAAATGATGCGACTTTGGATATATATATATATATATTTGGATCTTGGCGTGATCTTGCTTTTCTTGTAGCCTGGATAAAAAAACAAACAACCCTCACATGACTGGTGGGGAAAAATATGTTTGAAAATCAATTCTACTTTTAAGTGCTCACGAAATGTGAAAAAAAACAAAGTTTAAGCAAATAGCCTGATTGCAAGCATCGAGGTTGTTCATCTTGACAATCAAAGGCACTGAGAGGTCCAAGCTTTTGCTCTGCGAAGCAAGCGAAGCAGCATCGACGCAATGGAAGCAGCGTCCTTTCTCTAAGCCAAGCTCGAAGACAGACTGCTGCAAAACAGCACCCTTTTGTCTCTTGCGAGTGGTAGGAGCGTTTGGCATGCTTCTTTTGGCATTGCGTTGATCCAGGGCGGTCAATGCCTTCTTCAATTCCTTGACACCAACATTCACTGCTCCAAGAAGCTCAGTGATGGGTCTTCGTTGCAAGGTACGGTCACGGGCCAAGTCACGCAACTCCACTGCTGTCTGACACTTCCAGTAAGATTCCAAGGAACCCTTGATGGATGAAATCGTGGAGAGATCCGTGTACGATTGGCCTTAGTTGCTCAGCATCGTTTGAGCTGAAAGACCTTGAGCATTGTTTCAGCACCCTTTCAGCTGAAGCTTACTTTGGTGGATTCGTCTCAGTATCCTTTCAGCTGAAGCGTCTCCTGAACTTAAACACTTGCAAATTGAAAAGTACGATAAAAGAACGCATCCTAAACTGTTTCCAAGAAACTTAACATCTAAAATCTACATATCATATATATATATATATGTATGGATCTAACAGCAAAATGGCCAATGCGGTTAATGTAGCCGAAAGGCAAGGTGGAGCTTTGGACACTTGCCCCTGCTTCAGCTGATGCCCGTCAGTTCCTCCAGCACCTGCAGCATCTTCCATGCGACACTCTCCATCGCCAGGACTTGCGACTGAAAGCTCCTTTGCTGCGTGATGCTCCTTGAGGCTCTGAAGGGACGCAATGTCCTCGCAGAAACTGCATTCTGTGAACCAATGTGTCCTTCTCCACACTGACTTCAGATTGACTCTCTGGTGGCCGCTTGTCAACTAACTCCACTTGGGCCTGGGCTTCAGCTTGTTGGACAACTGGACCTGCAAGCCACACAAAGCTGTTGTCTCAGCACGCACTTTGCTTGCGATCGCAGTGTCGCGATCAAACCAGCCCTTGCGCCCAGAGGCTGCGGTAGCTTTCTTTTTGGCAGTCGCCTTTGGTACCCCCTTCTCAGCCTTGTCACCTGTCTCGGACTTACGCACATTGTCACCATTGGCAAGGCAGGCGCCCTCCAAACAAGTCTCAGTCTCTTCTTCACTGGCTGGCTCTGCATTGGCCTTCTCGAGATCTTCCAAATCAATCTCAGTTGAAAAGCTTGAAAAGGCATTTGCATCGATCGGGCTTCGGCGGGGCCGAACCCTGAGTCATGGTTCTGCAGTAGCTGGCGCTTCCTTTGACTGCCTTCTAAGTCAGAGAGACCTTTCTCAGACTTGCTGTGGCAGGTCAGCTCCTTTGCCCGATCGAACAGGTTGGAAAGATGCACACGGTCAGCCACAGGCACAGCTATGCGGAGCGTTGAATTTGCGCCTTTGCGGTCGAACATGACCTCGTCGGTGTCATTGTTGTCAGCGATCAGCTGGCTCCACTGTTTCCTCAAAGTTTTCATGATAACTTTTTGACAAACTGTTCATTGCACAGTGTAAGGGTGAAACGAAAAACCACAAATTAAACACCGAGTCAGCAAGGTTTCTGCCACATGCTTGATGTAGGCATCCTCAGGCATAAACTTCAGCTCAGTGTCGTACATCACCCTGCTGGTTGCTGTTGTCTTTTCCAGCGTGGTAAACAAAGTAGACTTGTTCACCTGTTCAAGGAACGCCGACAGTTGCGCAAGGAAGTAACCGGGAACAATGTGCACAGTATATATACAAGATGTCTGCAACTTTGTATGCTAGAAACTTAAACGTTGCTCATGTAAACTATTCATAACAAACCACACTATATAATAGAACTTGCCTGCTTCCTGCCACCAGGTAGTCCGGAATCGCCGGTCAACTCGCTGTACGTCTTCAAGATCTTTCCAATCTTAGCTTCATCCTTTCAAGTATATGTCAGGATCCTTTCATCTAAAATGGCAGAAACCACAGCATATGAGTTTCCTGTGACATGTTGCGAATGTCACAGATGAGACTGCAAGGATCCAGATGTTTGTCTAGTTGCCTGGAGCTTCTCCGTTGGCACTGCTTGCATCTGCGGCATCGCGCCGGCCGTGCCACGGGGACGTGGAGGAAGCTGCTGTTGATCCAGGTCCTATGGCTCTCCGTGTGATTATGGGGCATGATCAAACAAGTAAACTCGCTTCAATCTTTGGAAGTCTGTTTCAGCTTTCAGCTGAAATGCAACAACCCAAACATAAGACGCGCTTGTCCTTCTTGGGAGTCACTGGCGACTGAGGCAGCGGATCGCATGCCAAGGGGTAGTTGTCCAAGACGGAACTGAAGCAGACGCTGCTTCCTTAGTCTGAGCCTCTTCTTCTGCATTGGCTTCCTCTCTCTCCATCTCTCTTCTTGTCTTACGCCATTGTCTGGACTTAAAGCCACTACTGTTGCCGATCCGTATGGCGCTGCCGTCTGATCGCCTGACACCCAGAACGAGCGAAGTATGCTCTTTCTGCAGCGAGGCGCTTGCTCTCCTTTGACCATGGATTGCTCCAGCGCGGCTTCGGCTGTTTGCGCGGTAGGTTCGCCATTCCGGACATTTCGCAGTGGCAGTGACAATAGTGACACTAGTAGTTAAATAGCTGTACTCGCGACAATGACTTCGTGAATACTTTGCTATGGGTGTGGTGCGCTGCAAATTCTTAGCATGACATGTTGACGAGTTAGGGATGGCGAATCCAGGCCTGGGACATTGAGCCACACACACAATTCCGTGCAGTTTCTTCCATTGACACGTGGAAGTGTTTCTTGAAAAGGATTTGACATGAATCGGTCATATGTGAATATATATATATACATATACATATATATATACGTATGCACACAAAAAAATGAAATTATGACGTGATGACAGCCAAGTGAGACTATGATGCAAACGTGCCTCTACAGAAATGGCTTCGGCACCATCACAACGTTGCCTCGCAGATCGCAGAATCTCCGGTGCAAACTCTTGAATCAGTGTGGCAACCTCTCGCACTTGATGAGGGGACAATACTCCATATTCTGGACGTGGTGGCTCTGACCCAAAATGAACCTGCATCTGAACCTGGGGTGGCAGCTGCACCAGCAGAGGAAGCCACCGACCCATGCATGGAATTGTCTTCCAAAGGCCGTGCGAAATCAAGTCTAAGACCGGTTGTACAACAGGAAGCGCCAAACATTGAATGAAATCAATTTCTAACTTCTGAGCGACTTGCGACACGGTCAGTGGCGTCCCAAATCTATCCAGCACAATTTCATCACCCAAAACACTTGGATGAGTCACATAAGGTAGATACGGTTCGCTTCTAGATGCTGGTGCGACAAAATCCGGCCTCCGACTCTCTCTGAGATCGACTTCTTCCACGTGCCCATCGTCACATCTATGTAATTTGACATTGACGCGCTCTGAAATACGGACGCCGCAAACTTGAAATTTGAAGGCTTCGATGATTCGCAAAGAAAAAAAATCGGTTGGAAACCCAAAGAAATCCCATCCCCAGAACTCCTCCTCATTGAGCAATGTCAGTGTGCTTTCTCTTACAGCACCCACTGTGGCCACAACGAGCAAAGTAAACACATGGCTAGAATCCTGGACACTATCTCGAACTAAAAATCCTCTGGATTTCGCCTCTGCAACCAGCCTCAGATACCATTCTGTCCTTGGGCACCACTGCCGGGTGTTTACCTTTTTTGGTTTCTCTCTACCAGACGCGACTGAATTTTCCTGAATTCGCTTTACAACATAGCCATCGGGCAATCCGTGCAAATAGAAGAGAAGCATTCTCCCACACGGTCACATACGGCACAATCGAGCGGTGTCGATCAGAAAACATGGCGGCACAGGTTCCCGTCAAATTCTAAAATACTGTGAAAATAAATCCCTCGTGAGATCAGAGTTAATTGCCTTAATTTCTGTCATGTGGCTCGATACTTGATATGGAAATGATAAACTCAAAGGCCAAAAATGATGATCTACTGAAAACCAACCACTATCAGCATTGGAATTAGATCACGCTCCTGTTTCTTTAAAAAACACTTCTCCAGTTCTTAAGCCTATTCGTATGAACATTCTGATCACCATCAAGTTTGCTGCCATTAACTTAATACTGTGAATTTTTCACTTCATTGCAAAAATACACCTTCCACAATGGACCTGTTTTCAAAAAATGGCCGGGTTTTATGCCACGATTTGCTCGACATGCCTTTCACCAGCAGCATCCTTGCAGCTGCAATGTACTGATGATGCCGCATCCCACTGTTTGAACTTGATTTTGTATTTTTCGTTTTGGCGTCTGCGACATACAAGAAAACAAAACTGTATAACAATCTACCAAAGTTTAGCCACCAACTGATAGCGGCTATCCGTGAAATTGCCAACTGAAGCAGTACCGTAGTCGCCGCCTAAGCAAAAACCATGAAATAAATTTTAAAATAAGCAAATTCATCGCATCCCGTTATTTCCGCAACAAGTGTAAGCTTTAAATCACCGTGAAAGAACTCCAACCCTATATAAACGCCCAAAAACGAAGAAAAAAAAACCTTTTCCGTTCACTATGATGCCATATCATGTCATATGAACCGATGTGAAGCTCAAACTTAGAGAAAAAAAAGTAAATGATCACTTTTCCGGTCTTCCTTTTCCATTTCTAATCCAGATCCAAAGTGATGACTTAAAGTCACCTAAAACCCGTCAAACAGTTCCCTGGGGGAAGTTCATATCCCCAGTGATTGACAAAAAGTGGGTGGTCATGGTGTGGGTTGACAAATTTGTGGCATTGCTTGGCAGAACATCGATGCCGCACACTACCAGAAGTAGCAGCCAACTTGCCCACAGTCCCTTTGCCACAGTGAGGGCATGTGGACCCTTCCCAAGAATGTAGAAGACCATCCTCTCGCCGCATAGCTACCCAAGATGATGGTGCGGCTGTCAAGATCTGTGTCAGAGACCGCTTCCATTTGCAACGATCCAGGCGAAGCGAAGGCAAAGCTTCCGGGGATCGGACATAGTCGACCTTCTTCCAAGCCTTTGTCTTCAAGGTAGCCGGCCGCTTCAGCACTGACCGTAACTTACCCTTCTTTGGCACAGGAAAGTTGCAGAACTTGGCAACCATGATTGTGTAGAAGCAGCTGCAAGCAGTATGGCTAGACAGGAAGCTGAGAAGGGACAGGCGCCAGTGAACCTTTCATTTTTGAGCCCAAGGCAAAGGAAACCTGCAAGGATGAACAAGAAGCAATGCATGTAGTGGTGAGATTTTGCACATAGTAACAGATGGAATCATGTCTGAAACTTCAATACCAAAGAGCAACTGGAGGAGCCTCCAGAATTAGATGTCAGGAGCTTCGCCCGCTGCAGGCCAGTCATCATCGAGACGGTCCACCCCTTTCTCGAGTTCACGCTCCAAGATGTCCTTCTCCTCGTCATCTGCATCTGGGAGGCCCAGCATGGCATTGGTTGGGTTTGGCTCTGAGGGCATAGCAGTAGAGGCGAACGAGTATGATTTGCGTTTCTTTGGGGAAGGTGTATCCAGTTCGATGATATGACCAGAAGTGGGACGCAAAGATCGGAAAACAAGGGGCTCTGTCTTCACTTTGACCTCCTCGTTCACCTGAAGGTCCCAGTTCGTCCAGCCCATAGAAGCGCGATCGGTGTCCACGTCCACAGGATCTTTCTTGGTTTCACGAGCGAGCGAGGCGTGGCCATCTTGGTACCTGAGTGACAGTCAGAGGAGCAGTACAGAAAGACAAGATTGTTTAATACTAGCAAGGCAGGGATAAGAAAACGTATATGCAGACTGAGCAGCTCCTGTTCCTCCATCTTGACAAAAGGGATGCTGTGCATTTTTGCTTCCCGTACTTGGCGTTCCTGCTGACGTTTCTCTTCTGCACGCTTGACATCACCTCTACGCATAGCTTCAGCCAACCAGGCCTCAATTGTGGCAACAGAAATTAAAATTAATAGAACGTATGCATAAGGAGAAGCTATATTTTGGCAAAATAGTAGGATGTGTTTTCTTGCAATGATTGAGTCAATCCATGTTCTTCAATAAGCAAGGCACTGACTCCCACGCAACATGTTCATCAGAGTCTGCAGGAGGAGGACCACCTTCCTTGTAGTTCTTCAGCTTCGGCTTCGAGGAGTCGAGAAGATTCGAGAAGGATGTCTGCCTTGGTCCAGCGAATGCGACGTGCTTGGATGGTATGCTCAGATGGGAGGCGGTAGGTGATGTGTTGCTTGCCAAAGATCACGAAGGCACTGCGTTTCAAGATGGCCATGGCATCTGTACGCGACATGTTGCCTAAGGCAGGTCGAATCATCGAGAAGAAGTCCTCGTGGGAGACTGTCAGTGCATCCTCCGTGTTGTTGTCTTCAGGTTCGGCATCGGGGTTAAAGGCATTATCCAAGACGATCCGAAGTTGATGCCGAACAAAACTTGCCGCTTGTCCAGCGGGCACGAGTCATAGACTCATCATCTCCAACATCAGTGAATGCTTTCAACTTCTTTGCTTCTTCTCCACCAATGCTACCGTCATCGTACAAGGCTGGACAGCATTTCGTAAATGGAATCCCTTTGCAGAAATCAAGATCGGCTGTGGTTCTAAAATTGCCCATGCCTCCATGGAACCTGGAGAACATCATAGCCATGATGCGACCGAGCGGGGTTTTGCCTCTTCCTGCTTGACACAGAAGCCAGAGGGCATGATCTCGAAGGGTTGGAACGATTTCCTCCATAATGTCCCGAATCTCTGGCTCAACATCGGCGAAGGTCAAGTCGTAGCGGTTGCATAGCTTAGCTACAGTAGAATCGTTTGCCAAAGAATCCAATGCCTTTTGTACTAATCTCTCTTGCCAGCCATGGATAGGACAACCTTCGAGATTGATATGGTGATGGATCCATTTCAATTGTTTCAGATCACTTTTATCAAGCTCACCATGTTGCTTGATGAAGTCCCAACCATCATCTTCAGGCGGGGTGGCAGAAGAAGTGGGTCTTTTCTTTTCAAGGGTCAAAGTCAAAGTGTACTTGCGGAACTGAGTACCGCCGAGCTGTTCCAACATCCATTGAAAGGCCTTCCTCACGATCTTCTTGTTGTTCTGCCCCCAAGCAATTTCATAGCCATTGCCATGAAGAAAGTCCTTGAGAGTAACCGCGGGAACTTTATCATTGGGGATGTAGATGACAACCAAGAGATCATCGTCGGAGTGAGGCGGTAAGAAGTATTGTGTGATTGTTTCGAAGGTAGGGCGGCCTTTCAGCTTCAGGACCTCGGGAAGCTCATGCCACGCCTGATCCCTGAAGACAGCCTGTAGGGATGGCAGGTCAATAGAAGCTTTGGGAACATCGGTGATCAGATCCACAAAGTGCTTGATGGAGGGTGAACTAAGATCGAGGTTCTTGAGCGGTAACTCTAATGCATTGAGGGCGCCAGGCGGCATGGGTCCTACACAGACATGTGCTGGTAAATCACGAAGGTAGAGACTCTTGGTAGCCTCAATGGCGTTCTCGAGACGCAAGTCATCTGGCGAGATTGACACCGTGCTTGTGAAAGACAGATGCTAAAGGTTTGAAACGACTTGGCCGCAGAAGCAATGTAGACATGTGAAATCATCATGACGTGCAGATGGAACAGACAGACATGTGAAATCATCATGACGTGCAGATGGAACAGACAGACATGTGAAATCATCATGACGTGCAGACGGAACAGACAGTTTTCAGGAATCAACATTTGCAAGTAGAAGTGTTACTAGTGGGTCAGTCGAGGGGTTGAGATCGAAAAGACTATTATCACTCTGACAAGGTGAGCTGCAGAACAGTTATCCCTTTTTTCCAAAGCCAATCAAGCCACCGAATGTCGTTCAAAGCGTGTGACAATTAACCAGCAGAAACATGTTGAGATGCTAGTGTGCATTGACAGACTGAACATTAATCTACTTAGTTGGTTGGAGAGACACCCACAATAACAAGTCTGTCACGCGCCCTCTGGTGTGTGTGGTGGCGATTCCGGCCACCAGGCCTCCGGAGGAGTCAAAGGGAGCGCTCCTAGAGGTGGTGGGCCGGGAGGAGTTGCAGGGGCAAATGCATCTAGGGTGTCATCGGTGGTGGCCCTTCGGGCGTACCAGGCGACATCCCCAGTGATGGTGGAGTGACAGGCAATGGCCACACAAGAACACCGTCACGCCATATTCCCCACAATTCAGGCGGTGTCATGGGGGCCGTCTCACCAATGTCCATGGGAATGTCGTACCGAGGTGGATATCAGGGGGGGGTACCATATATTTATTTATATATATATATATATGTATTTAAAAATAAAACATATATATATATATATTGCAACTCCCAAAAAGAATCAAAAAGATAGAAAGGCAATTTCCCACTATATGAGAGACTATAAATTATAAGTGATTATTTGTCATTGTTTGCTAGGATTAAAAGCAATGTTGAATCATTTGGGGGGTTACTATAATTATACTGGTTGCGACAACATTAGTACACCAACCATTCCCGCCACAGCCATGCAGGTCACTGCAACACAGGCTCGAGCAAGGACTGAAGCTCCGCGGGCCTGAAGAATTGAGGATATGCCGCCCCAAATAGCCAATCATTTTTTGTAAAATGATGAATCCTGATTTTCGTAAATCCTGTTCTTCTTGGAAAATGCATTTTTACCTTTTTTTTGGAAAATGAATGAAATTGATTGAACATACGATGATCTTTGCATCTAGCATGAGATGGATGATTCTTTGGAAAAAAAATGTAGTATAAACATGTATCAAGCATGAGATTATATGGGGCCTATTTCCAGCCTCGTGGCTTGCAGAATGGGCAAATGATCCATTTTTTTCAGATCGGAAATCATCTTCCAGACCCCCAGCAACAGTGGGGATGAGTCAAAACTCAACGAAATGAGTGGATTAACATACCAAGATAGACCAAGATATACCAGGTGTTTTTCCAAGGTAGACCAAGATATACCAGGTTTGTGTCCAAGATCTACCAAGATACACCTTGCGGCCTGCGACCACAAAACCCACTTCTGCCGAAGGGCTTCCCCAGATCTGCCAGGAAGCAGCGAGCCGACCCGGCAGGGTGCAACCTTAGGTGTCTACCACTTGGAGCGTGACTTTTGGAACTATGAAGATATCACTTGAGAGGGGGGGGACGAAAGGTAGGGGGGAAAAGACAGGAGGGAGAGGCAAGAGAAGGTGCGACTGTTTGTAACGCAAGCACGCCGACGACGACGACGACGACTACTACTACTACGACTACTACTACTATGACGACGACTACTACTACTACTACTCCTACTACTACTACTACTGCTACGACGACGACTACTACTACTACTACTACTACTACTACTACTACGACTATGACGACTACTATTCTAGTACTATTACTAGTAACTACCTACTACGACTACGACTACTAGTACTACTACTACTACTCACTACTACTACTAGTACTACTACTAATACTAAGTAACTACTACTAACTACTACTATTACTACTACTACTACTGACTACTACTACCTACTACTCTATGAGTCTACAACTACTACTACTATAGGAACTACTACTACGGACGATGACTACGACGACTACTACTACTACGACGACGACTTACTCTACTACTACGACTACTACTAATGACGACGACGACGACTCCTACTACTACTTACGCTGACTACTATTACGACGACGACTACTACTACTACTGCTAACTACTACTACTACTAACTTATACTACTACTACTACTATTACTATTACTAACTAATTACAATTCCTTCCACTACTACGACTGGCTACTACTACACTACGACTACTCCACTACGACTACTACTATTACTTATTACTATGTCCTTCTACTACTACGACTGCTCTAACTACTCCTACACTACTACTACTACCACTACCACTACCACTACCACTCAACCACTACCATACCACTACCCTCCAACTATCCCTACCACTACCACTACCACTACCACTACCACTACCACTACCACTACCACTACCACTACCACTACCACTACTACTACTACTACTACTACTACTACTACTACTACTACTACTACTACTACTACGCCCAGGCCCGTTACACTTTACATTCAATTGAGAAGATCAACAAGGGTATTAGGGAATATTAAACTCCCACCCCTGTTAAACTTTACATTGAATTGGGAAGATCAACAAGGGTAATCAAGGGTATTAGGGAATATTAAACTCCCACCCCCGTTAAACTTTGCATTCAATTGGGAAGATCAACAAGGGTATTAGGGAATATTAAACTCCCACCCCGGTTAAACTTTACATTCAATTGCGAAGATCAACAAGCGGATTCATGACTTCGTGGAAATTGCGTTGAAGAGTTTGCCGATTTCTAACGTTAGATGTATAAGGTAGGCATTTTGGACAAGAATCGGTTGGAAATAAACTTTTGGAGTTTGAAAAGCTCACCCAAGCAGCTGGAATGTTTGTGTGCTTGTTGTTGGTGAATCGTTATTCTTGTAGGTATACCGTGTTGTCAGCACGCGGACTCGTTGGACGGGCCTCCAGGGAGTCGACTGAGCTAGTTGTTGACGCTGTGGAGGCGCTTCCGCCACGACTACATAAAGTATGGTTTTTTGTTCTGTACAATGACGTTCCGAACTCCGAATACGTGGACCCGGTGGAGGGGCTTCCAAAGGGTCAACCAAGTGAGGGGTTGACTCTGTGGAGGCTCTCCCACCGGGTCCACAGAAACTATTGTTTTTGGTTAGTTGTTGCCTTTGTGATTTCTAGCAAGTTTACATAAAGTCCAACCGGGTCCACAGAAACTAATGTTTTTGGTTAGTTGTTGACCTTGTGATTTCTACCAAGTATACATAAAATATCGTTTTTTGTTCTGTACAATTACGTTCCGAACTCCGAATAGGTGGGCCCGGTGGAGGGGCCTCCAGAGGGTCAACCAAGTGAGGGGTTGACTCTGTGGAGGCTCTCCCACCGGGTCCACAGAAACTATTGTTTTTGGTTAGTTGTTGACTTCTTGTGATTTCTAGCAAGTTTACATAAAGTCCAACCGGGTCCACAGAAACTAATGTTTTTGGTTAGTTGTTGACCTTGTGATTTCTACTAAGTATACATAAAATATCGCTTTTTGTTCTGTACAAGTACGTTCCGAACTCCGAATACGTGGACCCGGTGGAGGGGCCTCCAGAGGGTCAACCAAGTTAGGGGTTGACTCTGTGGAGGTTCTCCCACTAACAAGGGTATTAGGGAATATTAAACTCCCACCCCGGTTAAACTTTACATTGAATTGGGAAGATCAACGAGCGTATTAGGGAATATTAAACTCCCACCCCCGTTAAACTTTGCATTCAATTGGGAAGATCAACAAATGTATTAGGGTATATCAAACTCCCACCCCCGTTAAACTTTACATTCAATTGCGAAGATCAACAAGGGTTTTAGGGAATATTAAACTCCCATCCCCGTTAAACTTTGCATTCAATTGGGAAGATCAACAAGGGTATTAGGGAATAGTAAACTCCCACCCCCGTTAAACTTTACAGTCAATTGGGATGTTGATGATGTTGATGATGTTGATGTTGTTGCTGATGATGCTGATGATGATGATGATGTTGATGAAATGAGGGAAAAATTCGTCATCCGTTTGCCCAAACAAACGACACGGGGAATCTCACAAAACATTGGCCCTGCGCAGTCAAAACACACTTTCC
>CAMXCT020001169.1:447500-452500 GCA_947184155.2 Cladocopium goreaui | reverse complement strand
CTACAATGCCCGAGAAAGGATTCTAGGTGTATGTTGCAGACCATGGGGCCAGTTGACTATGGCCACTAACCAGATAACTCCTTTGTATCCATGTATGTTTGTAAATATGTCTGTCTGTCTGTCTGTCTGTCTGTCTGTCTGTCTGTATGTATGTATGTATGTATTTATGTATGTATGTATGTATGAATGTAATGTTATGTAATGTGATGTAATGTTATGTCACATTAAGTCGTGTAATGTTATGTTATGTTACATCATGTATGTCTGTATGTATGTATGTATGTGATGTAATGTTTTCACACTAAGTCATATAATGTTATGTTATGTTACATCATGTATGTCTGTATGTATGTATGTATGTGTGTATGTGCGTATCTGCGTATGTGCGTATGTGTGTATGTATGTATGTATGTATGTATGTATGTATGTATGTATGTATGTATGTGTGTATGTATGTATGTATGTATGTATGTATGTATGTATGTAATTAATGTAATGTACTGTAATCCTTAGTATGTAGTGTGTATGTATGTATGTATGTATGTATGTATGTATGTATGTATGTATGTATGTGTGTATGTATGTATGTATGTATGTATGTATGTATGTGCGTATGTCTGTGTGTATGAATGTATGTATGTATGCATGCATGCATGCATGCATGCATGCATGCATGTATGTATGTATGTATGCATGATAGATATATAGATAGAGAGATAGATAGATAGATAGATAGATAAATAGATATATAGATATATATATATATATAGATGGATAGATAGATAGATAGATAGATAGAGAGATAGACGGATATAGATAGATAGATAGATAGATAAATAAACAAATAGATGGATAGATAGATAGATAGACAGATAGAAGCATCGATCGATAAATAGATAGATCGATAGCTAAATAGATCGATAAAAAGATAGATAGATAGATAGATAGATAGATAGATAGATAGATCGATAGGTAGATAGATAGATACATAGAAGGATAGATTGATAAATAGATACATAGATAGACAACTAAATAGATAGATACATGGATAGATAGATGGATAAGGAGGTAAGTACATAGTCAGAGAAAAAGAAAGAAAGAGATGCGGACCAGGGGGGAATCGAATGGGGGGGGGGCCCCCCCTAAGTCTCCGTTCGTGACTCTCGGCTCTCAATTTCCGGGAAAGGACCACCCACCTCCCCCAGTACTAAACTAGTACTGGCTTTTGACTTGCTGGCCCCAAGTACGTCCATGTCAGCTATGTTGGGCCTACATATCTTGGAATCATCTTGCAAGGGCCTGGTCCAGGCCTGGGTGCCTGCCTGTTCTTATGCCCGCCGGGCGTAAGCGCAGGCGGGGCTTTGGCAGCGCAAGTTTGGCAGGGTAAAGGCTGTTTTTTTCATCATTTTAGGCCCAAAACCTGTTCGATGAAGGGCCTGCCTGTTCTTATGCCCGGCGGGCATAAGCGCAGGCGGGTGAAAAGGAGACATTTCATCCACAGGGTTGTTTTGCCGTGGATTCCCATGAGAAAGGGAAATTTCATCCATGGAATGGAGCCAGTTTGCAATGAAATGGCCAATTTGAAATGAAATGGAGCCAGTCTGGGGTAACTGGGGGTGTAAGCCAAGTACATAGACGACAGTCCATTTGGATGACTTAGTAAACCAGAGCTATGAAACATTATAAGTGGTATGACGTGTCCAGTGTTGCTTTCTTGCTTGGCTGTGACGAATTCAGAGCCAACAAATGCCCCACAGAATTACGACCGAGTTTGTGAGCGGAGTAGAAAAACTCGGCCGTATTTTTTTTTCCTTCTACAATGCCCGAGAAAGGATTCTAGGTGTATGTTGCAGACCATGGGGCCAGTTGACTATGGCCACTAACCAGATAACTCCTTTGTATCCATGTATGTTTGTAAATATGTCTGTCTGTCTGTCTGTCTGTATGTATGTATGTATGTATGAATGTAATGTGATGTAATGTTATGTCACATTAAGTCGTGTAATGTTATGTTATGTTACATCACGTATGTCTGTATGTATGTATGTATGTAAGTATGTATGTATGTATGTGATGTAATGTTTTTTCACACTAAGTCATATAATGTTATGTTATGTTACATCATGTATGTCTGTATGTATGTATGTATGTGTGTATCTGCGTATGTGTGTATGTGTGTGTGTGTATGTATGTATGTATGTATGTATGTGTGTATGTATGTATGTATGTATGTATGTATGTATGTATGTATGTATGTATGTATGTATGTATGTATGTATGTGCGTATGTCTGTGTGTATGTATGTATGTATGCATGCATGCATGCATGCATGCATGCATGTATGTATGTATGTATGTATGATAGATATAAAGATAGAGAGATAGATAGATAGATAAATAGATATATAGATATATATATATAGATAGATGGATAGATAGATAGATAGATAGATAGAGAGATAGAAGGATATAGATAGATAGATAGATAGATAAATAAACAAATAGATGGATATAGATACATGGATAGATAGATGGATAAGGAGGTAAGTACATAGTCAGAGAAAAAGAAAGAAAGAGATGCGGACCAGGGGGGAATCGAATGGGGGGGGGGCCCGTGACTCTCGGCTCTCAATTTCCAGGAAAGGAGCACCCACCTCCCCCAGTACTAAACTAGTACTAAAGTACATAGAACTCAGGTAGCCTAGGCTACCTTTCGTGAACTGAAAAAGGATGATTCTTTTTCGCGGAGTTGGCGGATTTATATTGATGTATGAATGTGGATGTGGGGCCTTAAACAATGATCAAAAATACAAGCCTGGAGAGAGTCATTTTGTACTGAAGTCCCGGAGGCGGAGGGAGCGATGGAGAGAGAGAGGGAGAGAGAGAGAGAGAGAGAGACAGAGAGAGAGAGAGATTCTGTGTCTTGAAAAATATTGAATATCTGTTGAATATGGGGCTCACTAATATGGTCAAGGACTCATTCGAAGAATTTGCCTCTATACTTCAACATATTTTCTACAATTTTGGAAAATATTAGCCACCATGTCACCAACGGTCCCAACGGTCCCAACGCATCCAACCCCTTCCCATCCTCACCCGCCGCTCCGTCGAAAACGACGACGGAAGCGCCGTGCTCGTCGTTGCTGTCGAGAGCTCCCGGCGCAGCTCTTCCAGGAGCTCGTCGGGGATGGCCTCAACTTCCTTGGCGCAACGGCAGTGCTGCAGCCATGTGGGATCGATTAAGGAAAGGGTGATCTATGGGATGATCAAACCAT
The DNA here is from genome assembly GCA_947184155.2 of Cladocopium goreaui. Lineage (NCBI taxonomy): Eukaryota > Dinophyceae > Suessiales > Symbiodiniaceae > Cladocopium > Cladocopium goreaui. The sequence goes on along the minus strand of CAMXCT020001169.1, from coordinate 449,226 downwards.
GAAGGGATATAATATGATATGATTTGTTGGAGGTACGAGTGCTGGACCTTTCGCACCCCTTTTGACATGAAGTCACCCCACTGAAAGGCACAACGCGAAAAATAAAGTCACCCCACGAAATGGGTTCATACGGGTTTTAAAAGGGTTGTCTTGTTTTTCCACGGACAGAACATCAATAAAAAAAAGGGCGGGGTTGGGAGAGGGAAAAAAAGTCCAACCATGGCCATCCATCCAATAAACCCCCACAAATAGGATAAGGCAAACATTTCCTATCAAAGCCGACTATCAATCAAAACCATGTTTGACACATGCCATGTTAGAATATGATAAATTGTAGTGTTTCATGATGAAATAATGGAAGTCTGCGAGGATATTGATGCGCATTTCAAGGTGTGGGCAACATCAACATCGCCAATTACAAAACACATATGTATGAAGAAAACCAAAAAAAAACTGTAGGTAAAACATGGAAAAAATAAACGAAATCAAGGACATGGTAGAAAACTTACATACATATGATATGCACACCCGGAGAAACATCAACACCCGTATAAACACCTGGCATCACCTGGCCCTCGTTCTAGTTCAGCCCAGCGTCAACGGGCTTGGGGCCTGGAGGCCACCCTGCTGGATCCTCCGATTGACAGCAGCGTTCAAAGGTCCACTCTCCTGGCAGCCGGCCTGGGATAGGGATGGAATGGGGGTTTAAAACATGAAACTAATTCTTGAAATTCTTTCTTTTAGATCACGGAAAAAAAAGCTCTAAATCTAGGTCTGGTTTCTCCCCGACATCTGCCATGTTATTCTGAAACCAAGGACTTCTATCCTGCCATCCCTGGCCCCGTTTCTCTTCAGCCGCCGTCCTAGGAAGCAGGTGGGGTCCCCTCGTGTGAAGCGCGGATCGCAGCACATGCTGCAGCTGGCCTTGTCGACTCGCGACAGCTTGGGCCAGCAGCCCGAAGAGCGTACGGGCCAACAGCGGCGCAAGGCTGGGGACAAGGAGGCGGCAGGGATGGGGTGACTGACCTGGGCGGGAAGAATGGTGGGGCAAGTCATCAACTTATATTACATCCGTATTGATGTAATATGATAAAATTAAATGTATATATATATATATACATACATATTATGTATTATATAAATATAAATATTGATGCGTGTATATATATAGAGAGAGAGAGAGCAATAGGTAGATAGATAGGTAGAAAGATAGATAGATAGATAGATAGATAGATAGATTAGGTAGAAGGAAAAATAGATAGATAGAACAATAGATAGGTAGATTGATTGATAGATAGATAGACAGAAAGAAAGATAGATAGACAAACAGACATACAAACAAACAAGCAGACAGAGGTACATACATACATGCATCAGTTATCACATTATCACATGCAAATAAAACGAAAAATACTGAATAATACCACCTGCTAAAAGGTGAATGAACCCAGCCCTACCAAGCCCATACCCGTTTAAAATGAAGACAATTGCCACAAACAAAAGGCATCGTGGCAGCATTGGAAACACAGCTTGTTTCATCCATGCAACTGATGAGCCACCTTTATGGAAATGTAGTTGCTGGACAACTGAACCAGTCCTGTGGACCCTGAAAAGGCTGGTCTGTATTTGAAATATCTTAAGTAGTAATTAAACTCTTCCATTATTCAGTTTTCACCATACTTCACAACATTTTCTTTTCAATCAGGAACCCTTTCCATACCTAGAC